>JAJLRJ010000005.1:25476821-25499321 GCA_024195265.1 Dendrophyllia cribrosa | reverse complement strand
TGCTTCTAGTTTCAACCCTGCGGCAAATTATGGTGGTAGGGTCAGTCAAAGACGATCACGTTAATTGTCAGAGAATACTTCCCTATGCCTGGGATTCGTTTGTGCTCATTTCACGAGTCAAGTTCAAGTCAAGTTTAAAAAAAATATTTTTTCCTTTTTTTCGCGATTCTTTTATTTTATTATTAATGGTCTCACAGTGGTGAACAGCCCGAAAGAAAAAATCATTTGAGATATATTGAAGACAAAAGCTTAATTTTATTCGCTGACTGGTCCTGACTGTGGACGGCCAATTTGCTATTCATACGGGAGTCCAGACTTTTCGTAAAATTTCCATGTAATCACTTATTCTTACCAGTCCAAAATATTGTCTTTGTTCAAATGCATTAAGCGATTCTAGTGAGCGTTGATCTCATTCATACCAATTTCCTCAGTCTGTACTGTGTCCGTATACACTACGCGAACGACTCATTTCGTGCAATTTGTTTACACATGAACTCACGGTTGTCACGCAACCTCTCATTCAAAGACAAGACTAAAAGTAGGTTGAATAATCGCGAAATTAATAAAATATTATAAATGAGGTTGGAAAATATTATTATGAAAATTCTTCCAGCATTCCAGCTCACAGACTGGAAAAATTCCCTATCTACATCTATAATTGTAATTCACAAAGGTTTCCCATACACGTGAATTGGTCAGCTTTCAATAGTTCAGCTTATTAAATAAATGAAATTTTTACAATAAATATAAATAATCCTATTAAATAAATATGTGGGAAAAAAATTAGCTCATAAAGTAAGTTCTAGTTCAATATCAATCTCTTAAACGGCACGTTTAACGGCGTTCAGTGTGGTAGCTTCAATAATATCATTACCAGACCTTCATAGTTCTGGATACAAAGCTGTATTTATAAACATTGCTAGAAGCTGATGGCTGAATAAACTTATTAGAATGGAACTTTCTTGTGACTCTCTGTTTCTGAATTACATGGGCTGGCATAGTGAGACTAATCATATTATTTATGGCTTTCCACATAACAATCAACCTTGTGTTCATTCTATGGCTGAAGGGGCGCCCATCCCAGCTCGTTTGATAAGTTCGTAACGACCCCCAGGGACCTTGAGTAACAAGAGTTAACCCATCGTGCTGATCTGCACTGTATCTTTTCTAGTTCCAAAATATCCTTAGCGGGGTATGGGTCCCATACACTACTGGCATATTCTAAGTGTGGTCTTATGAGTGATTTACATGCCTTCTCCTTGACTGTTTGTGGACAATTTCCTAGGTTCCTCCTTAAAAAAGCTAGAGTTTGATTTGCTTTCTTAGTGATTATAATAGCTATTAGTATATACTGAAACAGTGGATAGCATTGTTGGCGCGCTCTGATTAGCTACTGAAACTCGGAATAGCAAGTGCTATTCACCTCCCAGCAATTTGCGCGCGAAAATTGCAATCGATGACAGGAATAAATGAGTTAAAAAGCATCATTTTCGTTATATTATCTCACTGTTTCAGTATATACTAAAACAACTACAGTAAAAACCCGCATACAAGAACATGTGGATTAAGAACACCCAGGCTGAAATTTGATAAAAAAGGAGCATATATAAGAACACATTCAGCCTGAAAATTGAAAATTGTTCTTATATATAAAAACTCTTCCCTTTTCAGTTTAATAGAACAAACAGTGTCTGTAGCTTTACTGTGGTATTAGCGGATGCCAGTTGAAAGCTCGGTTGTGCAATTTATTTTCTAATGTTGTGTGTCTCAAGTTTAATTTTCTCTCAAAGTTATGTATTTCATCATAGTTAGTAAATCCCTTACATTTTTTTAGAAGTAAAAAATTAAGAACACTTAAGAACACTTTCAGGCTGATTTCACCTAAAATACCCGATATATAAGAACCCAATCAGCCTGAACCCCGAAAATGGGTGTTCTTGTATGCGGGTGTTTACTGTATTTACCTCAGTGTAGGTGGGTAGTGGTGGATATTTACCTCGCCGCTTCGCGGCTCGGTAAATATCCACCACTACCCACCTCCACTTCGGTGAATAGTTGTTAATTATTCGACCCAAGGCAATATATCATATCTTTGTTTAAACGTTTAAGGGAGTGTTAATTTAAATTCAGCTGTTGATACCGCTCGGCCGTGAACTGAATGATGAGTCTGAATATTGAATTTTGAATCAGGGTTCGAATACTCGAGGAATTTTTATAATAATATTACATTTTTTTTCATGTAACAGAGTTTGTAAGAAATGATTTCGCGATTATTCAACAGTAGATAGGAAAGAAGGGTTCTGGCACACTCCTCGGCCGCCCCTTTTTAGCACAAATCATTATTCTTTCCACTTTTCCGCTACTTTTAGCACTAACTTTGAATTTGCACGCGCGCGCACGAAAATTGTTCCAAATTTACATATCCTGACTCATAAAAATTATTAAAATCATTGAAAAAAAGCTGCTAAATTTTTAGCATAATTCACTTATCTCTGCAAAAAATCAACACAAATTCCATAAAAAATTCAATCAAATTCCATCTCATCTAAAAAAGTCCCACAAAATTCACCAGAATTCCATTTTGTTTGACAAAGAGCGGCCTCAGAGTTGCGCCAGAACCCTTCTTTCCTATCTACTTGTGGTGGGTGAATGAGGGATAAAACTTTTCTCCCAAAAAGTTTTCAGGAAAAATATTTTTTCTCCCAAAAAGTTTTCAGGAAAAATATTTTTTCTCCCAAAAAGTTTTCAGGAAAAATATTTTTTCTCCCAAAAAGTTTTCAGGAAAAATATTTTTTCTCCCAAAAAGTTTTCAGGAAAAATATTTTTTCTCCCAAAAAGTTTTCAGGAAAAAGATTTTGATTTCAAAAAGTTTTCAGGAAAAATATTTTGATTTCAAAAAGTTTTCAGGAAAAAGATTTTGATTTCAAAAACTTTTCAGGAAAAAGATTTTGATTTCAAAAACTTTTCAGGAAAAAGATTTTGATTTCAAAAAGTTTTCAGGAAAAAGATTTTGATTTCAAAAACTTTTCTCCCAAAAAGATTTTTTATTTCAAAAACTTTTCTCCCAAAAAGATTTTTTATTTCAAAAACTTTTCTCCCAAAAAGATTTCAGGAAAAATATTTTTTATTTCAAAAAGATTTCAGGAAAAATATTTTTTATTTCAAAAAGTTTTCAGGAAAAATATTTTTTCTCCCAAAAAGATTTCAGGAAAAATATTTTTTATTTCAAAAACTTTTCAGGAAAAAAAGATTTTTTATTTCAAAAAGTTTTCAGGAAAAATATTTTTTCTCCCAAAAAGTTTTCAGGAAAAAGATTTTTTATTTCAAAAACTTTTCAGGAAAAAAAGATTTTTTATTTCAAAAAGTTTTCAGGAAAAAAAGATTTTTTATTTCAAAAAGTTTTCAGGAAAAATATTTTTTCTCCCAAAAACTTTTCAGGAAAAATATTTTTTATTTCAAAAAGTTTTCAGGAAAAAAAGATTTTTTATTTCAAAAAGTTTTCTCCCAAAAAGATTTCAGGAAAAATATTTTTTCTCCCAAAAAGATTTCAGGAAAAATATTTTTTCTCCCAAAAAGATTTCAGGAAAAATATTTTTTATTTCAAAAAGTTTTCAGGAAAAAGATTTTTTCTCCCAAAAAGTTTTCAGGAAAAATATTTTTTATTTCAAAAAGTTTTCAGGAAAAAAAGATTTTTTATTTCAAAAAGATTTCAGGAAAAATATTTTTTCTCCCAAAAAGATTTCAGGAAAAATATTTTTTATTTCAAAAAGTTTTCAGGAAAAAAAAAGATTTTTTATTTCAAAAAGTTTTCTCCCAAAAAGTTTTCAGGAAAAATATTTTTGATTTCAAAAAGATTTCAGGAAAAATATTTTTTCTCCCAAAAAGATTTCAGGAAAAATATTTTTTCTCCCAAAAAGATGTCAGGAAAAATATTTTGATTTAAAAAAGTTTTCAGGAAAAAGATTTTTGAAATCAAAAAAAGTTTTCAGGAAAAAGATTTTTGAAATCAAAAAAGTTTTCAGGAAAAAAAGATTTTTTATTTCAAAAAGATTTCAGGAAAAAAAGATTTTTTTATTTCAAAAAGATTTCTCCCAAAAAGTTTTCAGGAAAAATATTTTTTATTTCAAAAACTTTTCTCCCAAAAAGTTTTCAGGAAAAAGATTTTTTATTTCAAAAAGTTTTCAGGAAAAAGATTTTTTATTTCAAAAAGATTTCAGGAAAAAGATTTTTTATTTCAAAAAGATTTCAGGAAAAATATTTTTTCTCCCAAAAAGATTTCAGGAAAAATATTTTTTATTTCAAAAACTTTTCAGGAAAAATATTTTTTATTTCAAAAAGTTTTCAGGAAAAATATTTTTTATTTCAAAAACTTTTCAGGAAAAACTTTTCTCCCAAAAAAGATTTTTCCACGAGGAAGTGATATCTATTAAAAATTTTAATCTTGTAACTCAAAATGGATGATGAAAACGAGCGAAGCCACCTCACCTGCTCAGAGGATGAATCAATAAGCGAAGATCAAACCCCAACAACATCTGATGAGGAATTTATTATCTCTGATTCGGAGATGGAAGAAGCAGAGCAAAATGAAGAAGAGGAAGACACAATAGAACTCCTCTTTGAATCATTCATCAATCTCCAAGAGGAATACAAGATTCTCAAAAATGAACTCCAAAAACAAAGTGATCTCCTCTGGGAAATCCATCGGGAATTGAAGGCAAGAGGTGTTATTTCATAAATATGAATGTTTCACATTCATATTTTCTAAGATAGCTTTTCCACATCACTCAGCGGAACCCAAGAATTGAATTTATCGGGATATCCTTTCCATTTAACCAAGGCTTTCTTTTTCTTCTTGTCCCGGCGAAGAACCTTTTCAATGCGAAAAATATCTTGCGTTGTCCTTTGAACTTCCGCCTCGTAAAATGATCCAGTTATTTTTTCTCCCAACAGATCGAGTAATTTATACGTCGGAGGATTTGTGTTTAAAATCTCATCAACGACAAATATCTCCTCAGTCCAGTTCGGGGTGAAACCTTTGTCGAATATCTTTCGTTTGTATTTTGAAATTCGGACTTTATCGCCGATCTTGAATTTTGCTGGGTTGTGTTTTGCATAAATCATGTCTCCGAAAAGATTAGCGAAAACCTTTTTCTCATTTTTCCGTTCGCTGGCCTGCGTTGGGGTCATCCGAATGCTCGAATGAAAACGGTGATTATATTGATCCACTAACTCATCTAGTTTGTCAAAAAACACCGTATTATTGTTAGCAGAAAACATCCGGAAGAGTCGTTCCTTCATCGTCTTGTTCCAACGTTCAACCACAGACGATTTCTCTTCATTCTCTGTGGTATACAATTTTATCCCATTCTTATTCAGGAGATCCTTCATAGTTCCATTGAAAAATTCACTTCCTTTATCAGTCCAAAGCATCTTCGGTTTTCGCTCCCTGAATATGGATCGGAAAGCATCGGCCACTGTTTGTCCTCGCTTGTCTTTCAGGGGGCGAATGAAACCGAACTTTGAGAAAACATCGATCACCATCAGGAGATATTTAATCCCTTTATTCCACTTCGAATATTTCCCCATCTCAACCAGATCAGCCGCCCAAATGTTGTCAACACCATATGCAATAACTCTTCTCTTTGGAAATCTTCTCCTGATTGGCTGGTGAAGTTCATTTGCCAGATTTTGAGTCCAGCCTTCACTCAAAATCTTTTCCCGTTTTTTGGGGCACCCAAACCAAGTTTTTGTTTTGCATCAATGGTATTTCTCGCTAAAGCATGACCCCACTGTCTTTCTTTCCAGGGAATCGCATCCAAAGCGGCAACCATTTTCCTGTCTGCTTTATTTTTACATTTGCGTGGATTGATTTTCTTTGCGCAAACTGAATAATCCACATCATGTTGCATAGCAACTGCGTCTGTTTTTCCTGTGGGTTGCTGCCAGATTTCGAGAATCTTTCCAGTATCGTCAAATCTGACTTGCTTATCCAATGGGTTATACGGGCCGGTATAGTTGTGTCCGGGAAGAGTGAAACCTTTCTTTGGCCTTGGCAGTTTCCCAATCAAGTTATGAATATCCAATCCTCTTCCATCCAAATCTGCTCGATCTGTCTTATATTTTCTGTTGGGTCGGATCGCCGTGGACAGTTGATTCAGCATATCGGAAGAGGTTTTGGCAAGAAATGGTTTCATCTTGTCCAGGGCAAAATCCAATGCTTTCCTTTGAGTGTTCTTATTTCGCAACAATTCACTGGCTCCATATCTCCCCATTTCAACTGTTTTTTTCCCGAGCCAGGGAAGAGCATGAGCAACGCCAGTCAATGCTAATTCACCAAAGCCCCCACCTTGTGAGGGCAGACTCAGTTTCCCGAGGGGTTTGCCTTCACAAATCTTGTCTTTTTAATTCCACAGGAAGCGCAATGGCAAAACCACATCTTTCTTCCATTTTTTGCGGTCATGGTTCCAGATGGCCCAACACATTCAGTTTGTTTTTTCTCCTTCACGCAATATGACTTCATTTTCAATCGAAATATTCTTTTATGAATCTTTCATTTTGCATTGTATCAGTCAGACTGAGAGGTTGGAGAATATCATAAAAGTCTTTTCCCTGCGCCCATTGATGGAGGAAGAAGAGGCAATAATACCCGCAAAGAACACTGTTTATGTTTTGATATTGACTTGTGTTCCAAATCACCGGTTTGGAACTTTTGAATTCTTTTGGAAATCCCATTCCAAAAGAGTCAAAATACCACGTGAATTTTTTCCCCGGAGCGCAACAAACCCAATGAGTTCCTGCATTTTCAAGTGAATCAAGATTGATGATGCAGGGGCTGTGTTTTTGGGGCACGACTTCATCCCTGGCGAAGATCCCTTTGAAATTGGGAATCCTCAGATATTCAATCCAATTCAACAGATCAATATTTGACAGCGGTTTAATTACAAATTTGGGCCTCACAATATTGCCCCAAGAATTGGGATGTTGTTGAATGGGCTGTTCGTCCCTAACAGAAGTCCTTTGCCCTTTTTTGATTTTTTTTTTCCATCCCAACAGGATTTCGTCCCCAACTTCCAATGAATGGGGGAGGTTGGAAAGGATACGCTCCCAATCTTGGAGCACCTTTTCCTTTTGGTCGGCCAACACGCGGCGCTCCTTTTCCTTTTGGTCGGCCAACTCTGGGGGCACCTTTTCCTTTTAGTCGACCAACGCGAGGCGCTCCTTTTCCAAACAAATTCTTTACCATGTCAAGTGCCAATGGGATTCCAATGGATGCCAGCACACTTCCCAACAATCCACCAGACTGTTTTGCGGATGGTTTCATCACCAACTGTCCTCCTGATTTAAGGGCAACCAAAATGTCCTGTTTCTGTTTATTTGTCAACAAATGTTTATTGTCAATCAGTTTCTGAATTTTATCTTGGGGGATGAGAAACCCACCCACCTGACCGCCGCCTTTTCCACTTATTGCTTTGACGACTTGACTTGCTCCTTCACTCGCCAAACCAGCCAATGCTGACAGCCCAAGTGTTTTACCAAGGGTGGGTGCCAATGTTTTCACAAAAGGAACAATAGCAGAAAGAAGACTTCCACCCTGCCTCATCACCTTTTTGATTTGCGTTTTCAACACCTTGATTTCAACTCCCTTTCCCAAAGCCGCAGCTTTGTTAATCCGTTTTATTTGATTTGCCGTGAGCATCAGCTCATCACTTCCGCTTGTTTGATTGCTACCCAATCTCAGGGTGATAGGGCTGTTTGTTCGGAATGCTCTTCCAAGCTTTTGTTTTTGCCCTTCAGACAAATTTACTTTATATGGGTGATATGTTGTCATTTTAAATGATAACATATGTTTTTTGCTCGCTCACAGCCCTCACACAATGACCAGCTCATTTCCAATTTTATCAATTTTCACCATTTCTTCATAGAGAACTATCGCATGTACATTGAAGTTTGCAGCTGCATCTGCGCTCAATCGATATCTGAATATCAACTGCTTGGGATCTCTTGTTGGTTTTTCAGTTTGATAAGTCAGATCGAAATAAATCAATGGGAAAAGAGAATTGAAATTGGCTAGATTCAGCTGTGTTCCAGTGTTAAAATCATTTTTCCGCATTGCATAAGCCATGACATCCTGGAATATTCTTACTTTGCTTTCACTGTCATACTCTGTTTCCGGGTAGAAAACACCATTTCCATATTCCAATCGACAGTTCAACAAGGATGAGTTGTTATTTGCCGCATTCAGCTTAAAAGTGTCCATCAGATATGGGTTATCTTCTGCACGGTCATCATTGGGCGGATCGGTTCTTTTCAGCCAGACAAAAATATGCCTCACATTGTCAATGCTTGCTGAGATCTGGAAAAATCCTGATGACTGCGAGGGAGCAGATTGCTGATACATTTCCCTCAGATATTTCCATTGTGTTTCTTTCAGGAATGAGCTGACAAATTTGTCAGCGAGAGAATCTTTAGGTGTTAATCTGGGAACCCAAAGCAGAAATCGATTCACAACAACTCTTCCAGCATCAACGCCGTTTGCCATATGAATGAGTTCCCCATCAGCATTGAGGGCTATCTCAAATTGAAGCTGCATGGGTACAAGCATCTTATCTTCCAACTCTTCGAAAAAGGAAAAACGATTCAGGGGAATAATCACGTTGATGTTCTTTGCACCACCATTTCCATTGTCTTGAACTGCTTGAGATTGCAACCTCCTCGCTTCAAATCCAGCATTTCCAACAGCTGTTGTTCTAGTAGTATCCAAATACCAGAAACTGTTCTTGGCGACTGATCTGCTGAAGTCATCGGAGTATTCTAACAAATTCTTTGCAAAACAGACCTTGTGCAGATTATCAGTATCATAAACAATCTTTGCTGAAGATCTAATCTTTATGTGCTTAATCAGGGAATGAGCGCCATTGATCACTGTGATCCTGTCAGCTGCTGCATACCCAGCACCATCCGCCAGTTTTTGGAGTTGAAACTGCACCTCGAAATAAGCATTATACCAATCGTAAAATGCAGATCGGTCATTAATTGTGAATTTATAACCACCTTTGTCTTGAGGTTGTCCATTAGCTGGAGCTCTGATTGTGTCATCCAGCTGGAAGCGCACTAATTCATTTCTTTGAAGATATTCATTCGATCGAAAAGCCATTTTATATTCTTTTTTTTCTTTTTCGGATACCCTGCCCAGAAATCAACCTGTTCAATATATCATCAGAACTTTCTCCCTTCGGTCGCGCTCCGGAGGTTGACGCAGTGGTTGATTGTGGTCGAGCTGGTTGTTTTTTGCTCCCAATTCTCATATTTCCCAGTTTTTTCATGATCAAATCACCAGATTTTTCAGCTGCTTTTTTGCCAAGTTTATCTCCAGCGTGAGAAATACCTGATTCCAATGCTTTTTTCGCAATGGGTTTAGCGAATTTCTTGAAAACGGCTGATGCCACTGCTCTCATTGGGCGAAAAATATTGTCTACAATAGCACCAGATCCTTTATGTCGATAAACAAACCGCCCCAATTTGGGGTGATAATAACGAGAGAACTCATATGATTTCATTTTATTACCTTTTTCAATAAAAGTGAGAACGCTGTATCAGCTCCATTCAAATCAACAACTCGCCTTCGACCATCGGTGATATAGATTCGAATGGAGCTTATTGTGTTTTTATTCACAGGGTTGAATGTTACTCTCATGGGCTCCAACGTGAAACTATATGATGGCTTCAGAACAGATGTTGAAAAAGAGAAGATGATATCACTCTCTGCTCCATCAACAAGCGAATCACTTGTCAAATCACAATGAACGTTTAACATATCAGTATCTTGACTGAGGTTTGGAACTCTGGGGCTAATGTTGACTTTATCCTTCAGAATCTTTTTCTCAAAACCAACGAGATCGCTGAAGTTGGATTGGGTGAGATCAAGCTGATAATTTTCTGCCAGTGTGATTGTTACTCTGAAGGTTGTTGTATTAAAAGCAAGATTGATTGGGAAAATGTCATCTTTTCCAGCTTCTTTCACCACTGTTGCTTCTTGAATAAAGTTATTCATCCCCTCATATTCCCAAACTCCAGCTGGGAAGGTGATATCGGAAAATGTTTTCCCACCGTCGGAGCTGAACCTGATCAGTTGATTCTTGCGTCCAGCATTGATGTTATACCACGTAAAACTCATATTGATGACTCTGTTAAGCCCAACAACATATTGTTCATTTGGATCCAAAGCAATGGGCCGATAGAATTGTGTTGTGAAATTTTCTGGTTTGTTTCCGCCTGTCTTGACGGAAAAGGAGGATAAAACAATTTCTCTTTCGATTTCCATTTTAAGGTTTGAAATAGTTTTTGTAGAGCTTCTCATGCTGGGATTTGTTGATGACCCCCTCTTTCAGGAGAAGATCGAGAATGCCCACTCCAGTGTTTCTGATGTTAACGTTTGTATTCCCAGCAAGAATGGAGCCAATGATGACCTCAAGTTTCTGGAGAAGATCTTTGGGATTGGAGAAAAAACGAACAGAACCACCTTTTTTTCTTCGAGTTTTGATTCCCGAGCCTTGAAATGTTTCTGCTTTGTTGCCGTAAAAGGTTATATAAGCATTCAGAGCTCTTCTAAACCGGTCTATCCCTGCATGTTTTATCTCTTTTTGCTCTGCCGTTATTTGCCCCCTGTTGGCTAGTTTAGTCCAAAATGTTTTGTAACCGTTTAATTGAGATCGTTTGTGTCTTGCAGCAGGCAGAACGGTTTTCTCAAGATAATTTTTTTTCTTTGTTGGTGATACCTCTGGATCATTAAGCATCATATCCACTATCTTATAATTGTCGATGTTCATTTCATTCATTAATTTATTTGCGTCCGTTTCATATTCTTTTTCATCACCCGGCGCCAGAGCATAATCAGGAGATTCATCTTCATATTCAGGTGGGGCGTCACTTTCATCGACTGCTATTTCTGCATAGGATGGTGGATTTGCTGGGATTTGTTTAGCTGCTTGCGGTGGCACAATCTCATCATCAAACAAACCACCAACATCCATCTCTTCAAATGGATCGACTTCTGGGTAATAATCAATCTCTGGTTTTTCTCCAACGACTTGTTTTTTCCTCCGAACTGGCAAAGCTGGCTGCCTCAAATTCGATGCCACAACTTCATCCAGTTTCGATGTGACTGGCTTGAACATTTTTTCAAGTCCGATTTGACTTGTCTCTTCACCCAACTTTTTCTGGGTGATGACATCGTGAATAAAGTTGATTTTTTTGCCCAAAGCAGATTTGCTTTTTGCAAGTTTTTGCCATTTCAATAAACTCATTTTATGTCTCACAAATACAAATTTGGGATGTAGAACATGATGTAGAACATGATGTTGAACATAATAAAATGAAGATTCCAAATTATGATTGCCATGACCCAATCACAAATTTCGCGCAGCTTCATCCCTTCATGCCGGATCGAGCTTTCAGAATGTTGATCTGCGGCCCTTCAGGATGGGGGAAAACAAATGTTCTTCTGGATATGATCCTCCGCCCGCTGCTCTTCTACGATAAAATTTATCTCTATGCAAAAAATCTTGACCAAACCAAATATCAACATCTGCTGAAAACATTTCGCCCAATCAGTAAAGAAGCTGGGTATGATGTTGTGGAGGCATCCCCGGATGAAATCATCCCAGTTTCTGAATTATCTGGGGCGAATCAAAAGCTGGTTGTTTTCGATGATTTTGTTTGCGAAAAGAATCAAAAACCCCTGGTTGATTATTTTATCCAAGGCAGGCACCGGAATTGTTCTGTCATCTATCTTTCACAAAGCTATTTCCAAACACCAAAAGATATCCGCCTGAATTGCTCACATTTTTGCATCTTTGAATTCCCCAGCAACAAAGAAATTACCGCGATCTGCAGGGAGAATAACATCACCAAAGAAGATTATCTGAAAGCCACGCGTGATCCATTCTCTTTCCTCTATGTGGATAAGTCGAGGAAATTCATTGCCAAAAACTTTGATGAAAGACTTTAAAATGAGCTATTCAAATGGATTGCTTTCTGAAACAACAAGCACTTCCCGAGGGGGTCGAGATGGAAGAGATGGATTGCCAGGAGTTGGTTTTAAACTGACATCCACAGGGGATTATGACATGTCAAACAGAAAACTGGTTAATGTCGCTGAAGGAACAGCAAATGGTGATGCAGTTACAAAACATCAAGTTGACACGCTAGACAGAAGTGTGGAAACCAAACTGATTCAATTGAGAGCAGATTCTTTGCAGGTTGATGGATCCTCCCATATGACTGGAGATCTGGACCTCAGGGGAAAGAAACTGATTCTTCCTGGAGAGATTGACATGGATCGGAAACTGATCACAAATCTGGATACTGATGAATCCAATGATCTTTCTGCTGTGAATATGGTGACGCTGAAGAAGTTCCACCCAAATGCTCCAGCACATACTCATGAAGTGACGAAGAACATCGATCTGAAAGAACTTTTCAATGTTGTCAAATCAAAGCAACAAACTTATGCTGATTTATCGGCGAACTATAACAATCTGATCTCTTACGATGATGCAAAGAATGTCTTTCTCAGTCGGAAAGAAACGTTTCCAATGGAAACAAGTCTTGATATGGGAAACCAATTTGTTTATAACGTGAAAGATCCAACAGCAATCGATCAAGCAGTCAACAAAAAATATGTCGATCAACATGTCACACAACTTTCCTCATCACTCACTTATTTAGCCTCAGATACTCTTTCTCTTTCCGGAGGAACAATGACTGGGGAATTGGATATGGGAGGAGAAAAACTTGTTGGTCTTCCCGATCCAAAAACATCCAATGAAGCAACATCAAAACAATATGTTGATACACAGCTAAATAACAAGACAGTAGCTCTGGCAGAGGAACTGATTAAAACAGAAGCTGACCTTAAAAAATATGTCAATGAATCGCATATATCTTCAACCTCCCACTTGAAGGATGAATTCCGGTATTTGATGGAGGATGTGGGTGAATCCAGAGCTGAACATAATATGACAGTGACTGGTTTATCTGATTTTACAAGTTCACCGCATCAGATCAATAAAAAAGCTTTCAATTTGAAAATAACAAAAGATGTTTTCAATGAATACTCTGGGCGACTTGGATTCCATATGCTGAAGCTTCCAGAAGGGGAATATACGATTTGCATTGAATTCTTCCCCGCTTCCATGACGGGTGTGAGCGTTGACGTGGTTTCGACCAGCCTGAATATCAATCAACAATCAACGAAGAAGTTTTCCAACTATTCTCGATCAATCATTCACATGCATAAATGGCAGATTACTCCACCGGAGTTCATTTATCTGGATCTGAAATGGCAAGGAACATCATCATCAGCTGATCAAGGTCCAGCAAATCTGATTATTTATGGCGTCAAAGGTTCTCAATCAGATGTGCCAAGTTCTGTTTATGATGCTCCTTTCGTTTTTGACTCGGGGAAGATGGTCATGGAAACTAATTTAAACATGAATGGTTTCAAGTTGACAGGAGATAAAGTTGTTCAAACAGGTTATTATTACTATCCTGTTGACAAATATAACTTCTTGTTTGAGAGAGATGTAAAATTTGTTTTCTTCCCAATGAAAACACGACTTGTTAAAGCTGGGATAATGTTCCATTTGATCCACTCATTTACACACCCTAAAATCGATCTTGTGATGGATATGTTAGTGAACAATAAGAGAACAACATGGACTTGGCAAGGAGAGCTTGGTCAACACATTTGGAAGTATGATCTTGGAGATGGAGTTGAAATCGAGGAAATGACTCGTGTTGGTTTTGCTCCAGCAAAATCCTTGAGTAAACCTCCAAATATGACAATTATTATTACACTGGTTTTTGAGGTTTTGTCGTGAATTTTTTCATTTCTCTCTTAAAATGAAAAAAGAGCGACAAAAGAAAAAGATTCTCGATTTCAATCACATCAGCAAAGATATCTCTCCAGAAGAACTGGAAGAGATCAAACAACTCTTCCGATTCTATCACAAAAGATTTTGGTGTTTGAAAAGAGCTTACAAACATTTCAAGAGAATGAATTTGTTTGTGAATTTGACATCTTCCGCTCTTGTTGCGATTGGCGCAATTGCTGGAGGAGTGACAATGAATCCTGTGATTTTGGGAGTGATTTCAGGTGCAGGATTGGTTGTCAAAACAGGGAATGAAATGAAGAAATATGGAAATAAAATTGACATGGCGAAGTTCGCGTTCACAACCTATGAGAAAACATTGACTTATTTGCGTTTTGTTTTGAGAAGTGGAAAATTCATTCGAAATGAATTCCTTCCAGCAATGGAGGTGGTTGATGGGATTGTGATTGATTTAGGATTGGATTTGGAGAAGTTTGAGAGAAAATATGATTTATTGTTTGAGTGATCTCATATCACATTCCCAAGCGATGAGGGTTCCATAAACAGTTCAACAATTTCTGATGCTGAGAACTCACCGTATTCAAAATCATCTCCATTAAAATCATATTCCGTGAACATATTAATTAAGTCCTCTGGGTGTTCACCTCTTTCTCTAATTTTTAGAATAATTTCTATCGCAAAATCATCCAGAAATCTGAGATTCATCAATTCTATAATATAATCACTGTCTTCCATCGTTCTTTCGAAATCTTCTGCTTCCATTTTTAAATAAAAAAAAAATATATTTTTTTTTCTCCAAAGAAAATGAATGTCGAAGCAAGTGAAATCAAAACGGGAGAACCAATTCTGAAAAACACAACACATCCATTTGTTGAAATTCCTCTCCGAATCAATGAGAAGCCAATCACAGTTCAAATCATGAAATGTATTTTCAAAATCTTCAGGAATGAAAACGGATTTTCATTAGCAATCAATCTCAATCAATCTCCTCCTGAACTCAAGGAAAAGTTTCAGGAAATTGAAACGCAAATCAGAAAGTTGGCGATGGAAAACAAAGAAGCAGTTTTGAAACTGAAATCAAAATTTGGGAAATTCACATCCACCGATTTCAACTTGATTAAAACAGATCGAAGTGAAATGGAAAAAGTTTGGAGCAAGCTGTGGACTGACAGAAAAGGCAACATCTCTGTCCCATTCTCGAAATTTGGTGAAGGGGAAGTTGGACAAAGAAAATCCATTCGTTTCGATCCCCATGACCACATTGAAGAAAAACTGACAGGACATGTCATCCTCCGCATTTCACGCATCTTTTGTGGAAATTGCCAATCAATCACATGCTCAATCAATTCTTGTTTTGTAACAAAATTCCATGGAAACGTTTCAGCGTTTGATGACTTTGAAGATGAAGAAGAAGAGGATTGATTTTTCATTTCTTGGAAATGAAAATTCAAACTTTTTCAATGAGGTCTACAAGGTCTTTATGATTTGCAAAAACTGAAGCGTGATTTATGGTTGATTTTGGCCATGATTTCTTTTTGGCCTTTTGAATGATTTTTGTATCCTTTTGATTTTCCCTCAATCTATCAATAAGGAAATCAAATTCAGGAGATTTCCATGTGATGCGGTGAGAGATCTCCTCCGAATCAAGGAAATGGTTTTTCTTCCTGAGAATTTGGTTGATGAAAACTGTGTTTGAAATTCCAAACTTTTCTATTTCATCATAATCAAAAATATCTTCTCCATCAACTTGGAAAAAGGGTTCATCTGTCATTTCTTCCTGAATGAAGAAAACTTTTTTGTCTGATTTTCTGGTGAACTTTTTGTTTTCTGAATTGTTTTTGATGAACCTCCAAATGGTGGAATTCGGAATGCCAGTTTTTTCTGATGCTTCTTTGAATGTGAAAAAAATCTGCTTTTCTTTTCCTTCTTCCTGGATTGAAAACTTCATTTTGAATGAAAACATTTTTTTTTCTTTTTCATTCAAAATGCCAACTTTAAAAGAATTGAGAGATCGTGCACGTTCGGAAGGAATGGTTGGATTCTCCCGGATGAAAAAAGCTGATCTGGAAAAAGAGCTGCAAAACCCACAGAGAAAAATCATCAAGAAAACATCTTTTCCCGAAGTGAAATCAGCTGTTCAAAAAGTTCTTCCAGAAAGAGTATCAAAAGTTGTTGAGTCATCCATTGATTCAATGAATTCCTGGTTTGGAAAGATGAAAAAAAGAGTTGATTGGAATCTGAAGGAAAGAGCTCGGGAAAAACTTTTGAAGTTGAACGCGAAGATTGGAGAAATGCTGAAGAGACCTGAGTTTGATATTGAAGAAAAACGGGGGTTGGGTGGATCGACTTTTGTTGTCAAGGGAAAAGAAGGATATTCCGCAGAAGGATTCTTGAAGAACGTGAAAGGAAATGTGGTTGAAATTCTGAAGAAACATTTTGGGTTCAAAGTGAAAATGGTTTTGGTTTGCAGAATGATTTCTCATGATTTGGCGCAGGGAACAGCCATTGAAAATGATGCCTTCTTTTCTTCCCTGGTTGAAGAAGTTTTTGAGGGAACTGACTTGGAAAAATTGCTGAGAGAAATGAATGAGAGAATGTTGGAAAACATGCGGAATTTCCAAAGGGGAAGAAGCAACTGGAGATTCTTGCGAGTTGAAAGATTGGAAATCCATCTGGATGAAATGACTGTTGGAAAATTCATTCCACTTCCTGATTGGCTTGCTGCAAAAAAAGCAATAACAAACATGAAAAATGAAAATGATGATGAGTGCTTCAAGTGGTGCATTGGAAGATGGAAAAATCCAGTGGAGAAAAATCCACAAAGAATCACTCCTTTGTTGAGAAAACAATGCGAGGAATTCAATTGGGAAGGAATTTCATTCCCCATTTCATGGAGAGACATTGACAGATTTGAAAGACAAAATAACATTTCTGTGAATGTCTTGGGGATTGTTGATGGGAAACAAATCGTGACTTTGAGAAAAGCAAGGGAAAAGAAAGAGAATCATGTGAGAGAAAATGAACATTTCGCTTTGGTGAAGAATTTAAATCGATTGTGGTTTGGAGAAGATTCAAAAAACAAAAACCAAAGGCATGTTTGTGATGGTTGTCTCAATTCATTCAACTCCAAAGAAACACTCGATGTTCATCAAGAATTTTGCATGGATGATGGAGTGAAAGCTGTTCTCCCTCCAGAAAAATCAATCATGAAATTCAAGAAAGTTCAATGCGCAACAACCGTTCCCTTTGTCATCTACGCTGATTTTGAGTCGATTTTGGAGAAAACAGAAAAGAAAATTGGGGAAAAAACAGAGCAAATTCAGCATCATATTCCCTGCAGCTTTTGTTTTCTTCCTGTGAGTCAAGTTGGGGTTGATTTCTCCCCAGTTTTCTTTCGTGGAAAAGAAGGAGATGATATTGGGAGAGAGTTTCTGGTGAAATTAGTTGATCAGGTGAAATGGATTCTGAATGATGTGCGAAGACCAATGCTGAGAAAAAATTGGAAGAGAATTCTTTGGAAGAAAGGAGAAAAGGAAGCATTTAATAAAACTGATATTTGTTGGCTTTGCAGGAAAAAGATTGAGGAAAAAAAAGTTGCTGATCATTGTCATCTGACTGGGGAATTTCGCGGAGCTGCTCATGAATATTGTAATCTGCAAGCGAAAGTGCCAGATTTCACTCCAGTCTTCATTCACAATTTAGATGGATATGATTCCCATCTTTTCATCAAAAACATGGGAAATGAATTTGGGGAGATTGATGCAATCCCAAACAATGACGAAAAATATGTTTCTTTCTCCCTGAAAATTGTTTGGGGAACATTTGAAGATGAAGAGGGGAAAAAACATGATTTGAAACATGAGATTCGCTTTGTTGACTCCCTGAAATTTATGAATTCTTCTTTGGCAAATCTTGTTGGAAATTTGGGAAAAAATGATTTGCATTGCTTAAAAAGATTTTTCCAAGATGATGTTGATGTTGATTTGCTTTCCAGAAAAGGAGTTTTTCCCTATGAATTCATGGATTCATTTGAGAAATTTAATTGTGAACTTCCTGGGAAAGATGCTTTTTTCTCCCAGTTGTCTGGAGAAGGAATTTCAGATGAAGATTTTGCTCATGCTGAAAATGTCTGGAGAAAATTTGGGATGTTGGACATGGGAGAATATCATGATCTCTATTTGAAAACGGATGTTTTTCTCCTGACAGATGTGGTGGAAAATTTTAGGAAAGTTTTGTTGGAAAACTATCTGTTGGACCCCGCATGGTTTTTGACTGCCCCCTCTTTCTTTTGGGATGCTATGTTGAAGATGACAGGAGTTGAGTTGGAATTGATTTGTGAAGGAGATGTGGAAATGTTTCGGTTTTTTGAAAGGCAAATTCGTGGAGGAGTTTCCACAGTCTTTCACAGATTTTCTCAGGCAAACAACAAATTTATGGAAGATTTTGATCCTTCCCAACCATCAAAGTTCATCGTTTATCTCGATGCAAATTCCCTTTATCCAACTGCGATGGTGCAACCACTCCCTGTGGGAGGATTTGAATGGTTGAGTGAAGAGGTTTTGAAGAAATGGGAGAAGATTGTTGATGCGGTAGGTCATGGATGTGTCCTGGAAGTTGACTTGGAATATCCAGATGAAAATCATGATTTCCACAATGATTTTCCTTTGGCGCCTGAACTCCTGGAAGTTGGGGGATTCCACAAGTTGATTCCCAACTTGATGGATAAAGAAAAAATGGTTTTGGATGGAAGGAGTTTAAAACTCTTTCTTTCCCTGGGAATGAAACTGAAAAAGATTTGGAGAGGAATTGGATTCAGAAATGAAGCTTTCATGAAACCTTTCATTGAATGGAATACGAAACTGAGAACAGCAGCCAAAAATGATTTTGAGAAAGATCTTTTCAAACTGGCAAGCAATGCTGTTTACGGGAAAACCATGGAAAATGTGCGAAACAGAATTGACATGAAACTGGTGAATGATAGGAAGAAAAAAGCAAACTTGGTGAAAAAAATCAACTTCAAACACGCAGCCAAGTTTGGAGATAAAGTGGCTGCTGTTCATATGAGGAAAACAAAAGTCGTTTTGAATAAACCAATCTTTGTTGGAGCAGCAATTCTTGATCTCTCCAAAATTCACATGTTTAAATTTCATTATGGTTATGTGAAGAAAAAGTGGGAGAGTGTGAAAGTTCTCTATTCTGATACAGATTCCCTGATTTTGGAGATTGAGACGGATGATTTCTTCGCTGACACTGCTGGAGATGTTGAGAAATGGTTTGACACATCTGGATATCCAAAAGATCATTTCGCTGTGAAAAATGGCTTTCCCGTTGGGAAAAACAAGAAAATTTTAGGAATGTTTAAAGATGAAGCAGGAGGAAAAATCATTCGTGAATTTGTTGGATTGAGACCAAAATGTTATTCCATCAAGATGGATGAGGGAAAAGGAATCAAGAAAGCAAAGGGAACAAAAAAGAATGTGGTTAAAAATAGGATTTCACATGAAGATTTTGTGCGCGTTCTTCATGGTGAAAAATTTCCTCCAATGAAAAATGTTTCTCTCCGATCACATCTGCATGAGATTTTCACTGAGCAGATTTTGAAAGTGGCTTTGAGTGCTGATGATGATAAGAGAGTTGTGATGGATGATGGAGTGAACACTTTGGCTATTGGTCATTGGAGATTGAAATGAATTTTTCCTCCTCCAATTCAGGGGGATAAAAAGTAGTTGATGAAGAAAAACAGCTTCTTTTCCAAATTGAAATGAACTTTTTTTCCCTTTTTTCCTGAAATCTTTTTTGGGAGAAAAGTTTTTGAAATAAAAAAATCTTTTTCCTGAAAACTTTTTGGGAGAAAACTTTTTGAAATAAAAAATCTTTTTCCTGAAAACTTTTTGAAATAAAAAATCTTTTTCCTGAAAACTTTTTGGGAGAAAAAATCTTTTTCCTGAAATCTTTTTGGGAGAAAAAATATTTTTCCTGAAAACTTTTTGGGAGAAAACTTTTTAAAATAAAAAATCTTTTTCTTGAAAACTTTTTGAAATAAAAAATATTTTTCCTGAAAACTTTTTGAAATAAAAAATCTTTTTCCTGAAAAGTTTTTGAAATAAAAAATATTTTTCCTGAAAAGTTTTTGAAATAAAAAATATTTTTCCTGAAAACTTTTTGAAATAAAAAATATTTTTCCTGAAAAGTTTTTGAAATAAAAAATATTTTTCCTGAAATCTTTTTGGGAGAAAAAATATTTTTCCTGAAATCTTTTTGAAATAAAAAATCTTTTTCCTGAAATCTTTTTGAAATAAAAAATCTTTTTCCTGAAAACTTTTTGAAATAAAAAATCTTTTTCCTGAAAACTTTTTGGGAGAAAAGTTTTTGAAATAAAAAATATTTTTCCTGAAAACTTTTTGGGAGAAATCTTTTTGAAATAAAAAAATCTTTTTTTCCTGAAATCTTTTTGAAATAAAAAATCTTTTTTTCCTGAAAACTTTTTTGATTTCAAAAATCTTTTTCCTGAAAACATTTTTTGATTTCAAAAATCTTTTTCCTGAAAACTTTTTGAAATCAAAATATTTTTCCTGAAATCTTTTTGGGAGAAAAAATATTTTTCCTGAAATCTTTTTGGGAGAAAAAATATTTTTCCTGAAATCTTTTTGAAATCAAAAATATTTTTCCTGAAAACTTTTTGGGAGAAAACTTTTTGAAATAAAAAATCTTTTTTTTTCCTGAAAACTTTTTGAAATAAAAAATATTTTTCCTAAAATCTTTTTGGGAGAAAAAATATTTTTCCTGAAATCTTTTTGAAATAAAAAATCTTTTTTTCCTGAAAACTTTTTGAAATAAAAAATATTTTTCCTGAAAACTTTTTGGGAGAAAAAATCTTTTTCCTGAAAACTTTTTGAAATAAAAAATATTTTTCCTGAAATCTTTTTGGGAGAAAAAATATTTTTCCTGAAATCTTTTTGGGAGAAAAAATATTTTTCCTGAAATCTTTTTGGGAGAAAACTTTTTGAAATAAAAAATCTTTTTTTCCTGAAAACTTTTTGAAATAAAAAATATTTTTCCTGAAAAGTTTTTGGGAGAAAAAATATTTTTCCTGAAAACTTTTTAAAATAAAAAATCTTTTTTTCCTGAAAACTTTTTGAAATAAAAAATCTTTTTTTCCTGAAAAGTTTTTGAAATAAAAAATCTTTTTCCTGAAAACTTTTTGGGAGAAAAAATATTTTTCCTGAAAACTTTTTGAAATAAAAAATCTTTTTTTCCTGAAAAGTTTTTGAAATAAAAAATATTTTTCCTGAAATCTTTTTGGGAGAAAAAATATTTTTCCTGAAAACTTTTTGAAATAAAAAATATTTTTCCTGAAATCTTTTTGAAATAAAAAATATTTTTCCTGAAATCTTTTTGGGAGAAAAGTTTTTGAAATAAAAAATCTTTTTGGGAGAAAAGTTTTTGAAATAAAAAATCTTTTTGGGAGAAAAGTTTTTGAAATCAAAATCTTTTTCCTGAAAACTTTTTGAAATCAAAATCTTTTTCCTGAAAAGTTTTTGAAATCAAAATCTTTTTCCTGAAAACTTTTTGAAATCAAAATCTTTTTCCTGAAAAGTTTTTGAAATCAAAATCTTTTTCCTGAAAAGTTTTTGAAATCAAAATCTTTTTCCTGAAAACTTTTTGAAATCAAAATATTTTTCCTGAAAACTTTTTGAAATCAAAATCTTTTTCCTGAAAACTTTTTGGGAGAAAAAATATTTTTCCTGAAAACTTTTTGGGAGAAAAAATATTTTTCCTGAAAACTTTTTGGGAGAAAAAATATTTTTCCTGAAAACTTTTTGGGAGAAAAAATATTTTTCCTGAAAACTTTTTGGGAGAAAAGTTTTATCCCTCATTCACCCACCACAAGTAGATAGGAAAGAAGGGTTCTGGCGCAACTCTGAGGCCGCTCTTTGTCAAACAAAATGGAATTCTGGTGAATTTTGTGGGACTTTTTTAGATGAGATGGAATTTGATTGAATTTTTTATGGAATTTGTGTTGATTTTTTGCAGAGATAAGTGAATTATGCTAAAAATTTAGCAGCTTTTTTTCAATGATTTTAATAATTTTTATGAGTCAGGATATGTAAATTTGGAACAATTTTCGTGCGCGCGCGTGCAAATTCAAAGTTAGTGCTAAAAGTAGCGGAAAAGTGGAAAGAATAATGATTTGTGCTAAAAAGGGGCGGCCGAGGAGTGTGCCAGAACCCTTCTTTCCTATCTACTTTCAACCTTCTTTTAGTCTTGTATTTATTTTAAATACTCCGTCTTTGAATGAGAAGTTGTGTGACGTTACCGTGAGTTCGAACCATGTGTGAACAGATTCTAAGCGTCGTGAAATGAGTCGTTCGCGTATTGTACACGTACACAGACTGAGCAAATCATTATATAATCCGAATGAAATCAACGCTCACTAGAATCGCTTAATGCATCTAAACAAAGATATAATATTTTGGACAGTCAGCGCGTGCGAATAAAATTAAGCTTTTGTCTTTCATAAATCTCAAATGATTGTTTTCTTTTTTCGGGCTGTTTACCACTGTGAGACCATTTAGACAACAACAATTATAATAATAAAATAAAAGAA
>JAJLRJ010000005.1:25299321-25471821 GCA_024195265.1 Dendrophyllia cribrosa | reverse complement strand
ACGAGTTTTTTTTTATAGTATTGCGTTCTTGGCCGTAAAATGAGCGAGTTGCATTTTTTCCCCATTCATCACTCCCTGTAGTTTGCCAACACTGATTACCTTTTCTATTAAGAAACCAACATCACTATGGAAAGTGGCTTACTGCTCGTTAAGCATATATGCATTTAAATTGATGCACAGGCTAATGTTTTAGGCAGGCTTTCTAATATATTATACAGACGAAAAAGTTCCAGATTTCCTTAATACAGCATAATAATCTACCTTACTATGGATTAGTATAAGGTTAATAATTCGGTAATTCCTTATAGTACCATAGAGTTCCAAAGTAGCAGCCACCCGGAAGTGACGTTAATTTTCGGATCTTTCTAGTACTTCTGGAAAGTAACGGCCCATCCTAACGTAATGTAACGGTCCCCTGAAAGTAACGTTCCAATTGAAATACCATAGCACACGACGTCTCCAAAACAAAGTAAACGGAAGTGACTCGAACTAGCTGTAACTCAGCTCTCTGTACGGTGACTTCGGCTAATTCCGAAAGTAACGGCGGGGGGCCGCTACTTTCGGAAATCTACGGTGTTGTAATGCGCATCAATACTGCCAAGATGATTTCTTAATACTGCACACAATTTCTTTCCTCATTTGTACGCGTACACATTCAGAAAATGCTCCAATGTTTCCTTCCTTCCAAGCTCAACTGGCTAAAATATTTATAATGGTAGTTTTCGTCAAAACAACATGTGCACTAGCTCTAGACATTTTCTTTTTCATATACTTTAAACGGCAACGTCTCTTGCAGACGTTCACACTCGCCACAGGCGCAACTTGAGAAATATAAGCAAGGTATCAAAAGCAAGTGAAATCATCAGTCGCAGCGACATCAAAAAAGAAGTTAAACTTGTTCTGAGTAGCCTGGCCTGCAAGGTGCATTGCTCAAAAAGCGTCAGGGGAAGACGAGGTAGGCCTGGTCACAGAGGCCCTCCAGGTCAAAATGGTCCACCTGGGCCTCAAGGGCCAAAAGGACCTGAAGGTGCTCCAGGAGATCAGGGACCTCCAGGACCTAAGGGCGATCCTGGTGAATCCATCTCAGCTCCTTCTATTGTGTCACCTCCGGTGTCCATGGTGATAAATGAAACAGATGTGGCCTCATTTCAATGCGATGTTAAAGGAAATCCGAAACCTCAGATAACGTGGCTAAAACATAACTCCAGTATTCTCTCCGACAAACGAATTTTGCAGTCACGTGGTGGCCTGATGATTACAGATGTGACGTCCCAAGATGGCGGAATGTACACGTGCAAAGCAAGGAACATTCTTGGGGATGTAACATCATCAGCTTCATTAACTGTTCAAGGTGAAAAAGAGTTTTGTCTTTAATATTGGTATTTTGCGATATGGCGAATATGTTAGTTTCATTTGCATAAGATTTGACGTGGCTTTTCTGTTTGGAGTAAGTTTTCTGAATTTAAGCATTGAATTTCAATCAAACTTAATAAAATAAAGGTCGTTATATAATCAACGCCAGAGTGTGAAAACGATATCGGATTGATCAGTGCTATATTCATTCTGCCAGAGCAAACTTTTACGTGGGCAATTTGCGGAATCAAATTCTGCAATTTTTTGTATAATAAAATATACGTTTAGGTCATTTATACCCTCTCTTCGCTAGCATAATCACCGCAATTGTTCCTTTTATCTCTCTGTACTTAACTGATAAGTGTTATTCATTAACTGTAGTTGGCGCCTTGATCACCCAAAAGCCCTCGTCAATCATTGTTGAAGAAGGAGAACATGTCAGCCTGCTCTGTAAAGCTAGTGGTCAGCCGACACCAACGGTTTCGTGGCATAAAGCGTTTGGTCATGTGTCTAAAGCGAACATTTTAATGGCCGGAGGGAACATGACGATACTCAATGTTACAAAATCAGATGGTGGGGCTTACGCATGCTCTGTAAAGAATCTCCTTAGAGAGGAATCCGCTGTCGCATTGGTGACGGTCATCAACAGGCTCAAATTCACATTGACCCCTCCCCAGAGAGTTGTTACTAATGAGTTCAACAACATAAACTTAGTTTGCTCAGCATCCGGTAAGAAAGAGATTATTTGGAAAAGGGAGGGCCAAACTCTTCCTCAAAATCACCTGATTTATGCAAACGGAACTTTGTTGCTGAGGAACGTTTCTCCTAATGATGGCGGTTCTTATACATGCCAAGCAAAGAACTTTCAGCGTTCTATAGAGGTAACATCTGTTGTTAAAGTGCTGAGCAAAAATCCCAGGTCCTGCAGCACTATAAAGTCGAGACGACGTGGAAGTTCTTCAGGTAATTACATTATTGACCCCGATGGTGAAGGAGGCGTGACTCCATTCAGTGTGTATTGTGACATGAGTGACAAAGGCGGTGTTGGCGTGACGGTCATAAGTCACGACAGTGAGAGTAGGACTTATGTTAATGAAATCCCTGGATGTGGTAATGCCGGATGTTACCGCAAAGATGTGACTTACAAAGGGGTCAGTACCGCTCAACTAGCTGCACTAACTCGAGTGTCTCAGAACTGTGAGCAGTTTATCAAATGGGAATGTACAACTGGTTCACCATTTATCGAGCGTGGTTATGCTTGGTGGGTGTCACGTGATGGAACAAGGATGGATTATTGGGGTGGAGCTACTGGTCATAACAATATGTGCGCATGCGGAGTAACAAATTCATGTTCTAGCGGTAGAAAGTGCAACTGTCCACCCAACAGCGGATGGGGCGAGGACAGCGGTCTGTTGACAGACAAGTCCACTCTGCCTGTAAACCAGATCAGACTGGGAGACTTGAATAGCTCACATGAGCAAGGTTATCACACATTAGGGAAACTCAAATGTTATGGTCAGGCGTAATTGATTGACATAGCTTTACCAGTGGTTATTTTCCACCTAGCTCAGTTTTCTTTGTTCTTTTCAAGGGAATATATCACATAACCCCGTTCATTACAGTGTCTGAAAAGCTGGGTGCGGCTTTGATTGTAACAGGGGAGAGGCGGGGCTGAAAACAATAGCTGATAACAATAGCAAAACAAAGGATTATATATTCCCCTTATCATATTCCCCCCAACATATTCCCCCCGACATATTCCCCTCGCCTTAGTCCCCTCGACTTATTCCCCTCATAATAGAATAACACAAACGGCAAGACAAAATAGGTCATAACAAGGAAAACACAACTTCATCAATCTTATTCCTACGTAATTAACTTGCCGGTCGCGACCAAAAAGCGAAATGTTAATAACATTATTCGATGGCATCGTACCTCGATTCAGGTTTCGGGTCTTCAATAATGTATGACGCCTCGTTTTACGCTTGAAACTGAATATATTTCCGCCGGTTTCCCTTGGAAAACACACCGCGACCACACCATTGATCTTCGAAAGATGAAGGCGGGCAGTTGGGCCATGGCGAGACCACGAGTACTGTTCATACATTTTCTTCTCTCTATCCCTCCTTCTACTCATAACGAAACAACGTGCTCAATACAAATTTGGCAAAAACAAAACATGTTTACCGTCTCGCTTCGTCATGTGCCGTGATCCCAATGCGGCCATGCGGAATCATGCTTTTTTGCATTTGAATTGAACGGAATGTTACTCTCCGAAAAATTAATAGTTTCTTTGTTTTAGAAAACCTCACAAGGTGAAAAATAAGCATGTTATTGAGCTGTCCCTCGGGAATATGTGATATATTCCCCTCGTGGCGTTCCCTCGGGTACGTCACGAGGGGAATATATCACATATCCCCTCGCTCCTGGTCAATAGACAAATTCGGCTAACGCATTGTTGTACCCAATTCAAACCTTCTGGGAATAAGATTCTTTGTTCACAATATTTCCATATAATTTCCATGTCAATGCTCCATTGATATGGAAATATGACGAACAAAGAGTTCTAATCCCAATAGGTTTGAATTGGGTACAACAAAACGTTAGCCGAATTTGTCTATAACCCTTAATTATTTGTTTGACTTGGCCTTGGAGCATCCTTCGAAAAACGGGTCGTTCTACGTTCTGTTCTACGGCAATCTCTGCCGACGGCAGAACGACTTGGTTTCAAATCCCGTGCCGAACTGAAATTATAAATGATAAATACAGTGGAAGACATTTTAAACCATGGTAATCTCATAACCAGGGCCTTCTTGTTCAAAATAGCGTCGAACGAGAAGGTACTGGGGACTAACTTGCAACCACTAGGCCAGTTGAAACGGACACCGCGGCAGAACGTTTGCGCATGCGTAAACTTCAAGCACTTCCGGTCCGTTAAACTACCAGTCAACATCGATGCGAACAGCATAAAACAACACTTCTGCATGAACCAACAGACCTAGATTTTCTAGACGCAATGATGAAAGGACCAAAACCGAAGAAAATTATGGTACGTACACGATCGGTTCTTGCATGAATACATTTCGAGATGGGGTGAAGACTTGTTTTTTGTGAAAAAATGCCATGCAAAAATTATTTGTTCATATTTCGTTGTTGGTGCAAACACCAAACCCCTTGGTGCAAACGCTTGAAACTTGAACGATGAAAAAACTTTTCAACGAAACAAACTTTTTCTCTACCTTTGTTTTATAACTCTTACTTTTTGTTTTCAAACTTCGCGGTACGGGAGTTTCATGTTGTTTATGTTGTAGTTCATTTTTTATTTCAGGTAATTTTTGTTTTTCCTTTGTTTCAAATTCATCAGCATATATTACCATACCCAAAAACAATGGAAAAATAAAAATTACCTGAGATAAAAAAATTAACTACAACATTTACATGGGATTACAGTATGTCACCGGAAATGCGTAATTCACCGGATGCTCAGTTTTCTACTCATGCGCAGTGCGTTCTGCCGCGGTGCCGCCTAAATCATACCGTCCAGAAGGACGTCGGACACCTTATTGAGACTTATATAACGTAATGTCGACACATTTTTAAGTGTAAAAAAGGAAATCTAAAATCCCCACTCAGGATTGAACCTGTGCCCTCAGCTAGGCTTAGTCCTAAATTTAACTATATAAACTGCTACCCCCAACCTCAACTGAAAGCTAACCAGTTACTCCGTTATATAAGTCTCTACTAGTAGTAATCATAGATTATAGTGCGTCTCCTTATCCCGTAGCACCTCGTCTTGACCTAAGTACCTCAGTTTCATGAATTAATTCAGCCACTGTTTAAAAGGGCTATGTCGCGTGATATGTCACGCAGGCAAAAACGTCGGGCCGACATCAAACAAATTCACGCTATCGCCGTGGGATCGGGCAAAATCCTGCCGTGCTGTGTACTCCGAAAGGCCTCTGATTTTTTCGACATATAAATAGTATATTCGTTTTGATTTCATTTCGGTCATTTCTCCGATTCTGAAATCATACTCCTCAGTACATGTACTAATACCGGAACCGGAAATGAGAAATTTCTGAGAAAGCCTGAAAAAGTGCTCCCGTGATAAACTCCTTGGACACCGCGTTAATGGAGCATGAAATCGACGATTAAGTCACGCAACATTCAACGTGAATTTCGCAGGATTTTTCGGATAAAATTACAACTACCAGTTGCAAGCAAGACACAAGACTGTTGAATATTAGCTAGACCTTTATTAGCTAGACAAATTTTAGTCACAAAACTGCGAAATCTTTAGTCGCAAATGCGCCCGATACAGGCGTAATTTCGAGCACTGTAAAGTTTAATCTGCGTTCGCCTGGCGCGGCCGGTCAGTGAATTATTGCTACAAGACATACAGCGAATTGCACCGTACCGTAGAACATCGCGAAAAACGACGTCGGTATTTAGGTAAAAGCTTCCCAAATCAGGCAGAGAACCACAGCAAAATCAAGATAGAACATTCAAAACATACCAGAACGGTAGCGAGGAAAATCCGATAACTTCTTGCTTGATTCCAAAGAGACCCAACAACTTACTTGGTCCGATGAAGAAACTTCGTCCAATTTTCCTACTGCGTACTTTTAGTAGGCATTGAAATATTGAGCCGTACAATTCTAAAATCGGTAAAATATGCTAAACTATTAAATCAAGACAAATAGATTATTCACATGTGACATTTCGGACCCCAGCTCCCCAAGATGATGTGATGCAATGACGCCTGATTTCCACGCGCTGGGAATGCTGGATACTATTGTGACGTTTCAAGATGGCGCAGATTTGGTACCGACACTTTTCTCGATTCGTTCCGCCTGCCTAGACGACGCGCTAAGCATGCTGGATACTATTGTGACGTTTCAAGATGGCGCAGATTTGGTACCGACACTTTTCTCGATTCGTTCCGCCTAGCCGACAAGATTAGGAAGCGTCTCCTTCGTCGACGCAATAAGGTGTCCGACGTCCTTCTGGACGGTATGATTTGGGCTTGACCAGTTGAAACAGCTGTTGTTCAACTGAATAGGCCATTTCCGAGTTACGTTATGCCTCGTTGTCAAAGCGAGGCTAGGTGCACAACCTTTCATATGAAAATGTTTTGTGCACCTAGCCTCGCTTTGACGACGAGGCATAACGTAACTCGGAAATGGCCTATTAGAACCGACATCTGACCAAGTCGTAGATGATACTATCGTCGAGCCAACTTCGCTTGTCCTTTGAAACAGGCGTGAGACCAATTGTGCGGCCGTTCAAGAAGATGTGCAAGGCGCGCGAACAGGTCTTGGCCATGATAATAGTCATGGCATGAATCTGAAAATCTTTTCGATACCTGGAGACGTAGGCGTTAATTCAAGGGCGTGAGAAGAAATAAATGCGATAGTCGTGTTTAAAAGATCTTCGAGTAATAGATAGTCTTGAAATATAAAGTTTGATCAGTCATTAAGGTTACAGTGTACCTTCAGATCGAAAAGTTATTGAAATTTTTTTTTTGGCGTCAAAATAAAGTTTACAGAATGAACTTTCATCCAAAAAAAAATTATCGAAAAATAGTTAAAATTGACGGAGAAATGACGGTATAACTTTTGTGGGCGGAGTTTGTTTATGAAGCGATATGTTTTTCTAAGCGCTGTTTTCTCAAAGTTAATTTTTCGCTTGTAGGGGACACTTTAAAGAGCTACAACTCAAAGGGAATTTGTTCGATTTTCCTCAAATTTGGACACAAGCTACAATCTTGGACATTTCAAATGAAAAATTAATACCATCCCTCCCCCCAATTCAGTGATGGGAAAAATGGCGCGTTTTGGTTTTCTCTCGAATCCATCACTGAATCGGGGGGAGGGGAGGTGTTATTTCTCATTTTATTCCGTCCGAGATTGTAGGCTAACATATAATCAACAAAAACGTGTCGGCGAATTTCTTATTTCCGAAAACTTTTTCGTCAAGAGCCATTTCCGTGCGATCACTTCAATTTGTTTTCGCCCTTTTTCGAAAATATTCTGTTACTTTTCACTGCAATTGAATATGGGAAATCGCCGACTCGTTTTTTTTTAAGCGCTTCGTGTCCGGAAACCCGAGAACAAATCAAATTAGCAAAATACAATAATCGCTTTGAGTTATAGCGTTTTAAAGCTGATTCGGACGTTCGAATTTAGACGTCGTAAAAAATTCGACAATTCATATTATTACCAAATGGTTTCCATATTTAGATAGCCAGCTCTATAAGCTTTAATTTGATATCTGGGTTTAGGTATATGAAGTGTAATCTTAAGACGCTAGAGCTGTTATACTGGAGACACCCCCGAAGGTACACTGTAACCTTAATTAATTAAATGACTACTCAGCTAAGTAATTATCGATCTTCGACTAGTTAATCGTATTCTGCGTAAATGTTGGAATAGTATGCACTTTTTGACTGAGTGGGAGAGCCGGACGGGAAAATAGTTGGCTCGAGGTCATGGCGCACGGACCGAGCGCAGCGAGGTCCGTGCGCCATGACCGAGAGCCAAATATTTTCCCGTCCGGCCCGACCTAACTCAGTCAATAAGTATTTTATAATATGACTAGAAAATACAAGAATAGTCGTGCAGTGCGAGGTCACTTAAACTCGAGCGGGGCCGGACGGCTTTTTCCGGACCGGTTCACGTCAACCCGTCCGGCCCCGCTCACGTCACCTTGCGATTCTATTTTCTGTAGGATTGCGTAAGCGGGCCGTACGGTCATATTATAATGGGTTTTATTTACCGATGCACTCGAAATTTGATGCACAAAACTCTTTCCGTTTAGTTTAAAATTTTTGAGGTACACAAAGAAGCACATTAAAATTGACTTTAAAACTAGTGTCCCTATTACTAATAAAAAAAAATAGACCTAGAATACTGACATTCTATAAAGTGGGCGTCCTAGGGAAGATTATGGCTCTTTATTTATCAGTACTAGACTAAATACTATTACAAGAGATAATGAGACATAATGAGTTTGGAAACGAACTCGACGTTTCTCTTTTTACTCTTCTAAATTGAGCGGATAAAACTAAAAACCTTTTACCATTTTTGGTGAAAAATATGTTTGGAAGCAACGTCGTCAAATTTTCTTTATTCTTTTCTGTGTCAAAAGCAAGAAGGGTAGGAAGGGTAAGATAAACAAAAGTAGAGTTATATGTGTTATGTGGCAACGAGCATCGTTTAACATCGCAAAATGCATGCATCTCACAATGACGACCATTCCAGTTGGCTCCGCAAAAGATCAAAGATAACAACAAGCAAGTTTACTCTACCATTTTAATTCCATTGCCAAATGCAAGAACTTAGCGTGTAGAAGGAAAGTCCAACTTTTCACAAATCCAATAAGAATATAAGGACAGCTTCCAAAAAGCCAAAACCATCTGTGATGTTGCCTCAAAAGTGCTATGTCATTATTTTTGGTGTTATTTTAAAAAAAGCCCAAAAGACATATATTTGTATAAGTGGAAACCCTAAAATATTGATCCAAGTTTGTTTAAAATTACTCTTCTAGTGCTCTAAGAGTAAAAATAAATGTATTGGGCTGCAGATTGCCAGGATAGAAATGGATTGCAATTTGAAAACATTGGGCCAATTTTTTTTTTCAGTAGTTTGCCTTGTGTCTTGTAAAAAAATAATGGGATTATGGTTGATTTTCTCTTCGAAAATTCACTTGACACCGTCCTCTTAGTGTTAAGCAATTCGTGTATAACTTGGGGCAGTTTTGAACCAAAAATGTGAAAATCGCCTGGACATAGCTCCTTTATGTTGGTTCGTGGAAGCTGTTTAAATTCTAATTCCCCACTCCAGAAACTATTAAAATACCATAATACTCTTTAAGGACGTTCGCGCAATTGTTTACGCGCATCCTTACTGTGCACGCAATTCATGTGGCAACGCCATGCTTCGTCATGCACGAGCGCGCGCGCAAGAGAAGAAAATCTAAGCACATAAAGCACATAGCGGTTGCGTTAACTTTGCTTAGATTTAACTCGCTTGAATGGTCGGTGACCCCCAATTTTTTTTCATAGATAATTTTCTTTGCCAATTCTCGACAGATTGTGAAAAAATGAACAAAAATCAATGTAGGAAGTTTAAATTTTTTCCATTTTTCTACCCGCGCGCCATCGAATCCTGCCAACTTGCGGCTGTCAGAGTTTGCAAATGCTGTCGTTTAAAGATGAAATTTACTTCAAGAAACGTAAACAGTTGAATGAATTAGCTGAACAGACCTACTAACATAAAATGTGGGAAAGAAAGTTGCATTTTAGAGATTCATTTGCAATATTTTTAGACTAACAGACATTCGGATCACATCCCGTAAGGAAGACCAATTTTTCAAAATTAGGGTCGCCTTTCAGATAGCTCATCTCAGAAACGAAGTCGGTGACCCCCTCATTTTTTTACATTTCTGACACGAGTAACTCATAACCTAGCTGTAGCAAAAGTTTTATAAAAATATCAATGTTAGAAGATTTTCGCGCGAACGTCCTTAAAGTGCAGGTTTGGGTGGTGCATGATGTAAGCCTCATTTTCCCAATTTCGTTTGTTTTCAGCACGAACTGCACGTGCTATGCTTCAACTTCGTGGCAATTTGCATACGGTGCACATTTGTATACGAACACACAATGCTACGTCCCAGCGTTCCTACATGTACTCTGAATGGCACTCTGAATTCCATTGTGCCATTCTAACAAAGGAGACTTGAATATTACATCCCGGTGAGGCTGAGCCTGCGAATAAAAGAGTATTATGGTATTTTTCGGAGTGGCCAATTGGATAATCGTTCCCATGAAAGTCTGATAATTAGTACTAGAATTATTTTAAGGTGGCTATAGACCACTTTCATAATGGCGGCCGATTTATTTATTCTTTTATATGTATGTTAATTAGCCTCACTGGCCTCATTTTAGAGTAAAAATTCTTTTGAATTTTGCACATGTTACCGAGGCCAGTGAGGCTAATTAACATACATATAAAAGAATAAATAAATCGGCCGCCATTATGAAAGTGGTCAATGCTTCTACGTTTTGAGCTCAGTAATTCATACGATACTTTTCATTAAAAAAAAAACTTTTATTTTCAATTAAATTTTAGGTTATTCAAGCAACCTGCAAGAGTAGGCTGCAAATCTTAAGCAGCAAATAAAACTTCAGATAAAACCCTGAAAATATTATTTAAAATAGAACACCTGTGTTCTAAACAGTTTTTTGTTAACTTAATAGTTTAGATATGTATACCATTTGTTTATGCTTAAGTTTTATCGTTAAAAACATTTGTAGAAAGGTTTCTTTTATAAAAAAGGAAATAATAAACGTTGGTGATTAGCAATGTCACTCCATAACAACACTTACAAAAATGTTTCGCGTACAAATATTTTCATTGTCCAAACGGTTTTACGGACGTTTTAAAAATAGCGCTATGATTTTCCAAGTCCCCTGTCGGTTTTCTGTATCATGCTTCGCAATTCATGTAAATATATGTTTTTTTCTTCATTTTTTTAATAAGATCTCCTCTTTCACTTGGCGTTTGTGTACCGTTAATAGGGAGCTTAAGCAACCACGACGCCGACGGCAGCGAGAACGGCACAAAACAATAGGCTTAATGAGCGAAAACAATGCCTCTGCACGTGCGTTTTACATTTTGGTACATTTCTTTGCCGTTCCCTGCAAAACAACAACGTCAAATGATCAAATTATAGGTTTTTTGGAGAACGTGAACACACGACGGTTAATTTTTCTTTCTCCATTTGAACCGGAAAGCCATCCCTTTAAATTCAGCTCCTGGACAATCCAGTCACATTAGACAAACTAAACAAATTGGAGCAACTGCAAAGTAGTTTAAAATAGCGCAAATCCTTTTTTCAAGTGACGTTTTCCTTGGCGTTGCCGTCGTCGTTGCGTAAGCTCCCTAATGTCCGTGTCAAACGAGATTAGACGAGACTGAAAAACTCTTTAAAATTAACGATCCAACGACGACAACACGAGTTCAAAAGCTCTTCAAATCTTATGAAACCTGATCTGCGCCTTTCAGGCACTCTTGTCGACTCCAACAAGCGTTTACAAGTTTTCATGTTAATCGACAAGAGTTCAACTCTAGGTAACTAACCTGACTCACCAGGTAACCGACCGTCGTGTGCTTTCTCACAGTGACCGAACTTTCGTCTAATCGCGTTTTCATTTAACACGAGCAGGACCAACTAGGAAAGTATCGATCTAAATAGTTCGAAATTAAATTAAATTTTGCGTAAATGCAACCAAAACAACAAACGAACTAGAAAGAAGCAATTACATTGGTTTGGGGAACGGAGGCAAACGCATGCAGCCTCTGATTAATGTAGCGTACACGCAAATAAAAGCGAACGGAATTGCGAGCTAAAAAGTAGCTAATCTGTTTTACGTAACTCACTTTTCAGCATTCTGATATGTCAATCGAACAATGGATATTTTTAGCGGGAAAACGAGCAAAGCTTGTTTTGATTCTTTCAATTACTGGCGGATGAAACACATCGCGAACACTTAGGGAAACCGTTTTTAAAGGTCATACGAAAATCGCTCTAAACTTAATCAGGGACTAAATTACTCGTGGTGGATCTTTCTAAGTGTTTCACAAATCCACGATCTTGAGATTCTGATGTATCACATATTTTATAGGAGGAACACTTCTCAAGTGTAAACCTGATTTCTGTCGAAAAGAAAAAAGAAAAGCAAAGCGTTATTACAGCGATTACCTTCTCAAGATGAGCTACGTTTTTATGATGTTGCTAAAGGCCTAATCAGCTTCATCAACCCGAGTTGAAATAAAGTTATCTAATCTATCTAATCTAATCTAAGCGGGACTGAAAGAGTTCGGAAGCAACCATAGCGGCTCGCAAATAATCGGGGAACAGGTGGCGACATATATGTATACCTAATTCAATAAAGGTTGCTTTGACAATTGGTCATTGGCATTTGGGCATACGGAACACAATGCAATACTTTGCTTGAGTGAACACCAAACAATAGCTTCCCAATGCCCAATTACCAATGACCAAAGCAACCTTTATTGAATTAGGTGTACATGTACGAATCAGTTGTTTGGTTTGTCACGCAAGGAGGAGCGTGACGATCCAAATACGGCTGCGTAGGAGACTAGGGTACAGAGCGAACAGAAACAAGTGACAAGAAGCGACGCCCTTGACATGTGCTTTCTAAACCGTCTTTACAATATTTACAAACTTTGTCACGACATACCCATCATTTCCTCCAGTAAGTGGTTTCTTTTCCTCATTGTCGCCAGCCTAAAACGAGATCAGAGTATCACACAGTCAAGTAACACACATTCAAGTAACACACAGTCAGAGAAACACAGTCAGAGTAACACACAGTCAGAGTAACATACAGTCAAGTTAACTCTTCACCTTCCAATTTATTGCCGCGAGAAAGAATAAATTTGATAAATTCCCTAAAACGTCCTCTTAAGGAAAATTAAATAAAAAATAGCACCATTTCTAGCTACATTGTACTTCTGAGTACCTTTTTTGTGAGGGTAGTGGGTGCCGTAAACCCTCTACTATCTGTTAACCCCCCCCCCCCCCCCCCCCAAACCCAGGGAGTTTAACAGTCGTTTTTGAAGGGGAGGATAAATGGAGAGGGGACAAAAAAACATACATTGATCAATAGAATGTTTCGTTCGTGTTTGATTATTTATTACTCGACTACAAATCAGGGCCGTAGCAAGGGGAAGAGGAGTGGGGCACCACGGCTCGGAAACGAGCGCATTAAACGCGAGCCGCTAGGGGAGTCATGCCCACCCCCCCCCCCCGCAAAAAAAAAAAAAAAAAAATGAAATCTAGAGGCTCGAAATGCTATTTCCATCGTTCTCCAAGAACTATTTGTGATTTGCGCGTATCGCGACTTACTTTTCTACACTGCGGTCTCCGCAAACCAATGCATGTTGCAAAAAGTATAACACTTGCAATATCCATTACAAAACAAAACACCGACTGTCTCTGTATCTTGAAACCAGCAAATGATTCACCTGTCAGAGTCATCATAGTAAGTTCGTAGTCTTTAGACTGTCTGAGTTGCCTTAGAGGCAAAAGTAGACTTCATTCGCAGGTCGTTTTTTGAAAGCTTCCCAAACAAGTACTTGCGCCGCTATGATTCCGTCCGGAATTATTGACATCTTGGTATTGTTTCAAACATCTAGGAGTTTGCCTTTTATTTTCAACATCTTATACATGTGTAATTTAACTTTTTTGCGCTCAAGAAAGGGAGCTTTTCATAGGAAAGGTACGTGTTAGAGATGGAGAGGGGGGGGGGGGGGGGGGGGGGGGGGGGGGGGGGGGGGGGGGGGGGGGGGGGGGGGGGGGGGGGGGGGGGGGGGGGGGGGGGGGGGGGGGGGGGGGGGGGGGGGGGGTGGGGGGGGTTATTATTAGAGGATTTACGGTGTTCTAAAAACCAAAATTCATTCTTACTTGAATACACATCACAAAGCGTCTTTTCTTTAGGACAGACGTTATCGCCAACACAATGGCAACAACAATGAACAGGGAACCCAAGGCTATGAGGAGATACTCGACCACATGTGTTAATAGGATGGCGCGATACACTTTGTGCCTGAATTCCGCTGCTTTTTCATCACTGATCAAAGCACTCTGTAAGAATAAAATCCAATGTCAATGTATGGAAAAAAATCATAGACATGAACTGCGCGTGAGAAAATTTAAGAGAAAGAGATTGTCGAGCTTAGACAGCAACTCGAACAGCTGCAAACAGAGTCTGAAAAAAATGAAAAAACGGAAGCGGAAACGGAAACGGAAACAAAACAAATAAACAATCAAACAGGCTCTAACAGGAACCAAACTCATTACCCTTGTGATACCAGTGCAAACACTGCGGCGGAGAGCTGTGAAGCCATAGTCTAGGGCGTTTTTCTGAAAACATTCCTACAATTTTGAAGCCAAAGCTCAAACATGAGGTGCCCATGATAACACCTTGGGTATCCCGGGCTACCGTGCTCCTGTTAAGCAATCTAGACTCCACCTTAATAAATCAACTTACCTCAGAAGCGAACATAACAGGGAAGAAAATTCGAGGAAAGTTACCCTTCGTTTGTCTGTAAAAAAAAAAAAGACAAGACCTTTTTTAAATGATAGTTTAGGTTTTTACTTTTTACTTTCTTATGTGGACAGTAATCTTAGAATGGTAATTAAGTTCCCCCTGTTACTCCTACCGTCGTGTACTCTTCTGCTATATATCCCTAGCTTATTACGTAACAAACTACTCCTTCGATAAAACAAAGCAAACTTCCCGCTAAAAACAGAGAAAGGTTTATTTCAGCAAAAGGTAAAAAAGGCCTCATTTTCTAAATGCTGTTTAGTTAAACAGGTTTAGGAATATATCTCAAAACTTCTCATGATATCTTGAGAGGAACCTTTATTTCCATTTCAGGTTATATGAATCTTGTACATTTTAAAGCATTCAAGATAAAGGCTAAAAACATTATTCAGCCTGGGCATGTTTAGTGGCGGTAGTACGCAGCTCTTACAAGGTCTTCTCTGATTTGCTGAGAAAACAACAGAATAAACAACACAACAATGGACCCTAACCCTGAAAACAATAGATCGTTTTCACGTGACGTCAGGACAGATCCGCCGCCATATTGGTGGACCACTTTCGATTGCGTAATAGCAGTAATAGGGTGCAATGCAAGTCATATCTACAGTTGTCGCATTTTAGAAATGAATACTTCGGGATGTGAAGCAAAGTCTGGGGAAAATCTTTATTAGACTTGTTCTTTCTTATTTCGAAATATGCTAAGAAGTTGGAATCGCGAGTTAAGCAGCGTTATTTGGAGAAAATCTCGGCAATTATCCATCCCATGTCGACATTTATTCGAGCCGGACTGCTTGTCTCATATTCAAACAGTTGAATCAACAGCCTTTACACCCACTAGCAGTTTAAAACTTTCCGATGCCTAAACTAGGAGCTTATAATAAAACAGTGTCCGTATTTATAGTTAGCGTACTACAAAGCCAAATCATTGCTACAGACAAGTTTGTTTAGCGAAGGTGGGACATTCCAGCGATGACTCAAAATCTCGATTTTAATCAACACGGAAAGAAAAGGAACAGTTTCGTCTGCTCATTGCCTAGGTTTTAAGGCTGGGCAAGCAGAATCCTTTTAAATTATATGGCGAGTGTTTGTTTGGAACTGATCAAGAAGCATAGACAACACCCCGGCTCAGTGATAACTGATAAACTCTGCCATGTACACAAGTTGTGTACATGCGAGTGGAGAATTTTTAACGATCAGTTTGAAAGAGAGACTAGTGGGCAGCAATTGCGAACTATAAGCTGCAAAAGTTATTTATTTCTCCTACATATTTCGATTAACTATCGTAGACTTCATCAGGGAGTTTTAGGTCTGTATCGAAGCCATAAAAACGGAAATCGCACGAGCGCAAACAACAGCCGAGAATGTTTTGGTCGAATAGGCGAAACCGTATGAAATATTTCAGTAGGGCAAGACATGAAATATTCTTGGGGGCTTAGTTTTAGCTTTTGGAGATTCGTTCTCGAACCGCAATATCAGACATTTGTCCTCCGGGTTTAGTTCGCTTTTTTTTTGCTGCAATTTTTTCGGCTACAATCGCTTTGGCTTTTTTTGTTCCTTTTGATTCCTCTCCCTGTTCCCGCTGCGACGCTTGTTCGACGTTTCTTTTATCCTGTTCTTTTTTGTGTCGTTCCCGAGTATTAACGAAACCCAGTCAACATTATATCTATCCCTGTTATAGCCGCTTGTCCAGAAAATTGAAACAAAATATCTGGCTTACACACTATCGTTCAAAACTCGTTCGTAAGGATTCTGCCCGACTAATAGCAGAAATCCATCGCGATCGCCTCTCTTGCGGCAATTTGTCGGTTTCTTTACTTTGATTCATAACTGCAGAACGTACTCAAGTGAAATAAATACCCCTATCTCGACCGCTTTTGCTTCCACATCGAACAATTGATCACAGCACCCGTATAATTAAGAGGACGCGACTCGGGTTTGTTTACAGTTTGGTCCACCAATATGGCGGCGTAGCAACGGTTGTCAAGATTTTTGTCACGTGAGTGAAAACGATCTATAGGTCCAATGAAATTAGAGGTTGTTAAGAGCTGCGTGGTATCTGGTTTAGTTGGTGTAAACAGGGTGTAAGTGGAATGGAATTTTTCTTACTGCACTTCACTCTGAACCCTTTATTCCCAAGAGTGCCAAAAATAGAAAATTAAAAAAAAAAATTAATATTTTGCAAAAATATTGAAAAGCAAATGGTACCATGCAAAAGAACTGCTAAAGAGGTTTCATTTGAATGGCCACACCATAGGATTTCGTTGACAGACCCAAAAGTTAGAACTATACTACATGTCTCCATAATTGACTCTCATAAATTGCTAGTACTCATTTTCCCACACTTAATGATGGCTGTGACTGGTTCATTGGATTGCCTGCATCTCTTGTGATTCATGTGGTCAGTGTGATTACTTTGGTTTTGGTTTTACGATACGTAAGTGAAAACTGCTTCACTTATATTCGCTGAATGCACTCAGTTATAAAGCAACATGAAACCATCCATCTGGCCCTGGTTCTTCAAAAGGTGGATAGCGCTACCCACCGGATAAATCACTATCCAGTGGATAAGTAAAATCCATTCTGTTATCTGCTGGATCGAGAATTATCCGGTGATAGCGCTATCCACCTTTTGAACGACCGGGTCCCGATGTTATGCCAGTTATGGTCCTTGCAACTGTGGATTATACAAAAGTCATGTATTTTATGTAGGAGTATATGTACATGTATAGCATAAAAGATCCCTTTCAACGGCTCTACACCATAATCAATCCTGTTTCATGTACTTACGTTAAAGTATCCACTGATTCCAAAATCACATTGATCTGAATTCGTTTGGCAGCACGCATGACTGTTCCTGTTATCTGGTAGTAGTGCGAGCAAAGGAATATTACTGAGAACATTTAGGGATTCGTTTCTAAAGAGATTGTGGTGCTGCGTCGGTGGAAGAGTGAAACATCACAATTTGGTTTTATCGACTGAGTTGATAAGGTAAATTGGCCATCTCGTAAAGCGATTCAAACACTGACGTTTCAAGCGCTAGCCCTTCCTTCAGACTGGCGCTCAAAACGTAAGCTTTTAAATTTCTTTACAGTGGCCAATTTACTTTATCAACTCAGTCGATAAAACCAAATTTTAAAGGAATAGAGCAATGTTCAATTGAGTGTCGTAAAACCAAAACCAAAGTAATTACTCTGACCAATCAATCCAATGAACCAATCAGAGCTCGAAGCAATTACATGTCGGCGGCGCCAAGCGCGGGAAAACGCGTGCGAGAAAGTCACGATTGGTTTTGGTTTTACTTCTGATTGGTTGACAAAGTGGCACGAGATTTTTTAGCCAATTACAAAGTGTAGCAATGCAAAACCAAAGCAATTGTGTAACTCTATAAGAACAGACTGCAAAACATGTATACATGTACATTTAAATTTCTTTTTTCCTTACCGGCTCTATGTCAATAAATGTTTCATGTAAACTTTTCTTTGGATTTAGACCATCAACTGCTTTTACCAAAGATTTGTTTCCTTGGTAGAAATGAGGAGGTGAGATAGCTATAGGTGGATCTAAAGAAAATAAATAACACAGAAATCTATCAACACAAAATGACACCTCATATCAGTTGTGATTCCCTTTGTGTCTGGTTTTCAAGACTGCTTTTCCATATCATTTTAGGGCTTTTGAAGCAGACTACATGCATGTATGTGACAGCTAATACATTTGGATCTTTTTGGTTCTTTTTAATAGCTGAATAATTAATTTGGCAGCAGAAAGTTTTAAAGTGCCACAACGACGAAAATTTTTGTACAGTATTTCTTTTCCGCCTTTTTAACGCAAATGTATCTAATAGGTTTAGACAAATGCAAACTGCTATAAAATAAATTGATTTATTCTTACACAGCCGAGAAATAGCTGGCCGAAAACCCACGAAAATCACGTAAAATCTGTCCGCCATTACTCCGTTCATAAACCCGAGCCCACGTTCTACTGGTTTGCGATCTGGTACACGTGACTTGATCTGTGACGTCAATGACTCAACGCGGTTCCTTCCGGGTCACAGACAACAAAGCCAAAAGGCACGTGTTGAGTCATTGACGTCACAAAATCTTTAGGACAACTCGATCCAACTCTCAGGGTTCGGTTCAAAATATGAAGAGAACAGAAAATGTATATTTTTGATCGTAGTGGCAATTTAAGGAAACGCATCCCCCGAATACTACATGTAGCTGCTTTCTCCTTCCATACAATTTAGCTGACCTTCATACCCAAAATTGTTATGCCTCCAAAAACAAAAGGCGTTAAATTTTCTGGCGTTATGAAAGCTTAATCAGGGGACATTTTACTAAAGAGAACTCTACACTGTAGTTTGTAGTCTGTAGTCTAATTGATTGTCGACATTTAGGTGACTAAGGCCTCCCAAGCACATTTTCCACCAAAACCATTAGCCAAGTGCTCCTGAAACAAAACCCCAGTACTAAATGCAAGATACAACATAAACATAGCATAAATATAACATAAAACCTTTATTTTAACACGATAAGAATTAAAGCTAAAAAGCTTGTGGGGTCGTGTATACTACTAAACTAATATATGCTAATTGAACTATGTACATAAAAATTAATAAGTATGGAACTAATAACAAAGTATTAATCTAAGACCTTAAAAATAATAATTTTAATTTCTAAAAATACACGTAATCACTGTCTCTATATCGAGATGTAGAGGCGGTGGAACTGTCGAAGAGAAAGTTGTTAAAATATCCCTCGGTAATAAGTAGTCTTTTGATTTCTTTAAAGTTCAGATTGTCTATTTTATCATTACAATTAACTAAATTCTAAAGAGCTGATGCACGAAAGGCTAAACAAAGTAAAAAGTAATTTCACTAATGCAGTCAAATTTCTTCCCACCAAAACGCCTATGTGGACATCTTTCTAATTTTGCAATTCACTTATTCAAAGTAACCCAGCAAAATCCCAAAATATTTTCATGAAAAATAACCTATGCAGTGTACATGTACAAACATCCCTTTACTACGCTCTTCAATCTTTAATACGCGATTTCTGAAGTTAAAAATGGAACCAACAGTTTCGTTTTTCGCTGCAATTATCATAGTAAACGTCTTAGGAAACAAGGTTGAACACAACAACAACAACAACAAGTCTATTTTTAAAAAACAGTAACATTTTAGCTGCCCGCGTTTAGCAAAGTCTATTCTAGGCGGGCAGATTAAAGAAAAGTACACGGAGAACGTTATAATTTTTTACAATTAGAAAGTTTAGAATTGAGAGTAAAATAAATGAATATTTAATATAAATAAATATTAAATAATATTGTTGTTAAATTTAACTAGAAATCAATTTTTTTATTTCAATATAGTCATTTTCGTTTTGTAAAATATCAAGTAGCAAATTGTGTAGTGTTTTTTAAATTTTTTACTAGGGAGATCTCTAATATAGTGAGGTATCTCATTCCAGAGTTTAACGCCAAATCGAGAGAGTGAATATTTGAGACACAACATGGTCAAAGGTCGTGTTTGAAGGTTGTGATTGGTGGATTTTAATTCTATTTGTCAGTTTTTGTTTCTGTAGAATGTAAACATTAGCTAGGGCTTGAACTTCAAAGTTCACATGTTATTGAAATTAAAGGTGCAGTAATTATATGGACAATACACCCAATATCTCGGACACAGACAACAAGAAGTCCTAGCTCTGTCTCTATATCCTTTGGTGCAAACATAACTCACATACATGTAAACAGTATCTACATGTCAACAGTAGAACTTAGCATCCATAAAGAGGTTAACAAACAGAGGTACACATACAGTCAAGTAATTAGCATCTCTATCTTTGTTCAGATTTAAAAACAATATTCCAGACTTAATACAGCTACAAAAATTGCCAGCTTGACTTAAATTATCATAAAAATACTGGGAAGAATTTGGAAACACCTCAAAATGACACAGTCAAATGTATGATTGTGTACTCCTCTGAACTTTTGGTGGGGGTATGCTGCCTGATTTTCCAAATCTTGACCCTATTTCATACTCTAAAACCCATACCCATTTTCAGACCTGGCTAGGTTTATACGCTCTTGTAGTTTCCTTCACGTAAAAACTTCACCCAATTTCAGAACAAAATTGTCAAATTTATCCCCGTTTTCAGACCAAAACACCCCCTCCGGGATGTACATGTACTACAACTCAAATAACCCAGGTTTCCCTTCCCTGTTGATTTTATCGGAGTGCCTGCATGTCCCCTCTGGGTCAAGAGCCATGTGTAAAGAGCTGAGAGTGAAACCTAGATCCCTACAACATGACAGCATAAAAGAGTACAATTAAATGAGTAAATTGTACACTGTAGGTGTTAACTTACTCTGTGGCTGGCAGCGACTGATATTGAGCAGACCAGTTGGTAAACAATGAGGAGGTACACAGAATCCTTTGTTGGGAGGATACACATCACCGCTTAAGTAGAGCTCATCTGGAGCAATGAAGCGGTATAGTTTAATGTCCTTGACAGTTACGGTTGTTTCGTAGTTGAAATAGACAGATCTGTACAAAACACAAATTAAAACATTACTGGTTTCTCCATAAAATACATGTGCATGTTAATTCTGTATATACAATTTAGGTTGGGGGGTACAAAAGCAACTGTGCTAGACCTATTTTTTTAGCATGTCTGCTGAATTAATTAAAAGTACAGTGTAGATGGCCTTGGTAATTTGGCAGCCATTTTGTACACTTCCTAGAGGTTTTGTGCACCAAATCATCCAAGGTGGCTCTTAACAAACTCAGCAATTGAACCTAGAGAACACATGAGAGTATTACATGTACACTTGTCAGTCTATGATTGAGCAATGAACAGTCTACATTACATGATTGCATATTGTACATGCACAACAATCCACCTACAGTGTACACAGTCCATTCATTTCAATAATGGATTGTAAAAGAACCCAAAGACAAGTTTCATAAAGAATTTGTGGCGAAATAAAGTTCTCAGGCTTTGTAAACATTAAAAAAATTGCTCCTCCTTGACAGAAATAGTTGACTTTGAGAACTCATTGGAACATAATTTTCTTCAACGTTGTCCAAATTGGTTGACTTCTAGGAACAACAAATCTTCATAAAAATAGACCTCAAAATGCAGGAAAATGCATCTGCGAGGGGGGGGGGCATGCCCCCCGGTTCCTCAGGCCTTCCGAAATACTACCCGCCTGTTATTCTAATCTACCCACTTGTGCTAAAATTTATTGAAACCCCTGGTACACTCAAATTCAGTTTGCCAACAAACCTATTTTTTGTATGGAATAATTACAAGGAACTCAAGGAAGAGGTTGGTGTGACAATTGACAGTCAAATATAAGTGAAACAGCAGCAAAGGTAAAAAAAACGGTTAATGCTCAGACTTTTTTTTTCTTTTCTTTTTTTTCTTTTTGTAGCTATTAATAATTAATATCATTAACTTGTATTGTAAAGTCTGGTGTACTGTGCTGGGAACGTATGTCACAGTCAAGGTCAAAGGTAGTCTCCTACGCAGCCGTTATTAGGGCTCGTCATGCAACGCGAGGAGCATTGCATGACGAGCCCTAATAACGGCTGCGTAGGAGACTAGGTCAAAGGTAATTAGCTTGTACATGTATTACAGGATCTGGATGCAATGCAAGCTCCATGCAGTGTTAAAAAAGAAAACAACATACCTACAAATTTCAGGAGAATACCCATATAAAGTATCACCTTTGGACAATCTGGGTGAGAACTGAGTACCATCTGAAAACCAGCAAAAATCAGAATCAAATTAACCCATTCGCTCCTACACCGGCCAAAACCGGCCGTACAATACTCCACTGCTTTAAAAAATTGCAACTTTCTCAATCGCGCGAACATTGCCCTAACTAGCAGTTCTGAGCATTGACTAGAAAGTCCCTCAAATTGAGATACCCAATAAACACAAAAAAGTCAGCGATTTTTGCAGAATATCAGCGTTTGAATTTGGACAATAACAAAAATGACCGTTTTTAACGTCATAGAAAAACAACAAAAATCACGTTTTTGCCTTTGGTTTTTTTTATTCAAATCATCATGGCAAACCCAAAAGTCAACATTCACAGCAAAATTCAGTCCTAGTCCTAGCTTAGCAGTGAATTTTTTTGCTCTTATTCGTTGCTCGGGCCGAGCTCTAGCCTCTCGTTCTAATGCATACTGACCTTGCCTCGATTTTCAATATCACCACCGCACTGCATGCTGGGAAAAAGCCAAAAATTTTGACAGCGCTCAATTCTTTCCGCACACATTTCTTATTTATACTAAGTCCACAGCCACTCCGACCCACCGCCGAAATTTCGCGCTTGTTGTATTCTCCTGTGGTCGCAACTTCCAAAATATACCGCGGTAGGTCGAGAAATTCATCCAAAGTCGAGTCCCAAAGCCACTTCGTTTCCAGGCGGCCATTTTTCCAGTTCAACGAGCAACGAGCCAAATTCGTAAACGAAGTACAACACCTAACTCGCTTCATTGAGAAGTGGACTCTGAACTACCTCCAAGCTTAATGATGCTCACCAGGCAGCTACTAAAGATGAAAAATGGCTGTGAACTTACCAAAAATCGTAGATAATTCATACTGGACCCTTTATTGCAAATCAACCAAGCAAAATGAGATCGTCACAATGACGTTTCCAGTAAACTCGAGCCTTCAGTGTTTTAGAACAGCAGCACTTTCAATGGTAACTTTAAATATGGAGTCACGAAATCCTATGGGGCGTGTGAATGCAGAAAATCGCTCAAAAACGTAAAAATTCTCAGGAGTGAATGGGTTAAGTTATGTCAAATTCTTAATGAGAGCCCTGATCCTATTCCAGATAATACTATTAATAGCACATAAACCATGAATGAAAGACATGTATCCAGGGGAAGGCTTTACTTGTGATTACTAAATCAGACTTGAAATGTCTTGATAATAAAGTTGGGATCGTTTGGATTGGATGCTGTTAAACAATAAACTTGATAAACAAGTTCTTCCCATTGAATTGAGCTGAATTAAGTGCTTGATGACCATGCAGCAGCAGTAAAAAAATGGGACATGTATGCCACATAGCATTAATGCAAAGTATGTTCATGCGTTATTATATTTATACCAACAAGCTACATTGCAACTCCCTGTTAATGAACGACTTTATTAACCAAATAACTATTAAATACAAGTTGGAAGATCTATACTCTGAACACTAGTACTACTTGAAGCTCCTCGTCTTAATTTGATCAAGCAACCTTCTTATATGATTATATTATTGTATTTATATAACATATATGTACGAACTAATTTATTGTAGAATGATATGTTTTTAATGTTGCAGATGTGTCTGGTGTACATGTAGGCAATTTGTGAGTGTTAATAAAGATGTCATAAAAAAAATTAATGCAAAGTATGGGACAGTATAACTTTGCAGTCAACTCAGCAGTTTTATTAAGGTGGCATCATCTATTAGGCTTTTAACAAGGGAAAGAGCGAATTTTTGCCCTAAGATCCTGTTAATAATATTTAAAACAATCATATATACATGTATATATTTCAGGAGGGCTATCATGTCATGACCTTAATTGCAGCTAGCAACCTCAAAGCTAAATGACAGCCCTAAATTTTCACAATTTTCTGGGCAGCATACAAAGTCATGTACCTCTAAACCCTCTAGCAAGTTCATTTACATGTACCTCCCCCCCACCCCCAAGACACACACCCCTATCACAAATCACTCCAGTGGCAATTACTCTCTGGCAATATTCCTTGAGAGTTTCAATATTACAATAACCATTCTTAAGTGCATATCAAACATACCTGTACCATTAATCATGTTTGCATATTTATCACTCCACCAATTTAAATGACTGCAAAAAAAACCCAGAAAGTCAAGTTCAAGTAAATTATTTTAAAATAGCAAACAAATGAGTTCACGCACATGTGCTGGACATCACAGTCAGAACTTGCTGATAGCAAGGTACATGTAAAATTAATTTAAGTGCACAACAACAACAACAACAAAATAATTAATCTATATGTATTGAGCATTATGCTGAAAAACCATGTTCTTTGGTACATTAACATGTACTACACAATAAGCCCGTCACAAGGAAATAAAAGTACCATTAGATACATGTACATACATTTCCTCGAAAAATACTAGCCCCTTGGAGCCCTTTATTTAGCACAGCTTATTAGAGCTTCCATGCAGTGAGCAATATTTGAAATAATTGCACCCTCTCGATTAATTGCCTCCTGTTGGGGTGAAAACAGGGTTTTTGTTAGAGTTAGGGACACCGGGACCTTTACTCGGCTATTTCAATTCTTGTCCCGGCTATTTCTCCAAAATAAATGTGCTACAATATTTGAATAAAGAACTGCCAAAGTTCAAGGGCTATTTGATCTTTATATTACAAGTGAAATAAAACTGTTTTTTTGTTACTAACTCTTTCATAACAGTTAAAACAAAGACCCAAATTGGTCAGAAATGGCCTTAGAAAATGCACACTTTGGGCCTCAAAGTTTTTCTGGGGGAGGCCCCCATCCCTCCCCCCAATGGGAGGGAGACATCCCCCTTCCCACACCTGCCCCGAATAGGGAGTGGGTACCATTAAATGGTCAATGTTATTAACAATTTGGTCCGTATTATTTCAAACCTTAACAAAAACACTGGTGAAAATATCAATAATCATCCCCAGTACTACTTGAGGAAAAAAGGTACCTAAACCCCTGTAGAAATATTACATGTAGCTGGGCCATAATTTTTTAAATGTTAAAACAATTTTAATGAGTACTTACGATTCTCCTCTCCACATGGTAAATTGTTCAAGTTTGCTGATGTTTACTTGTCCAGTATGAACAGCACTGATGCCATAATATGTGTTATTATACTAAAAAAATTACATGTTTGGTACATTTAAGCAATTTACAAATAACAATAAGATGAAAATGAAAAATAATGTAATTTTTATTGTACATTTATTTTTTTAATCACATCTATTCCAGCATACAGTAACTAAAATTTGTGTTCCATTTTGCAGCCGCAAATTATTTTTCAGAAATTTAATCAAACCAGAATGTTTGGGGGAATGGAAAGTGTCGCCTGTTGGGCCGGTTTTTGTGTATTGGAGAAATATTGGTTGAGAACAAGACCAAAATTCCCCAATACAGACAAAACAATTTTGTTGACGTACATACATGTACTTTGCATCCATTCTCGGCCGCAAACACCACAGGGAGTCCACATAAACTGTGTGACCGTTGGCCGTTTCATATTTTTAAATTTCGAAATATGAAACGGCCAACGGCCACACAGTTTGTGTGGGCTCCCTGTGCAAACACATGCGCCAAAAAAAGTTAACCATATACTTGCTAAAGCATCAGTTTTTCAGGCCACTTTGGGAAATGTTTAATCAAAATTGCCCACTGGTCAGACATAAGGAAACATGTTTCTAAATTCTAATTAAAGGGACTGTCACAAGGGTACATGCGCCAGTTTCTTGACTCAAAACTTGAAAAGTTAAGCCAAAATTTTCCAAGTAATGAAGTATCAATTTCAATTTTGAAATTGACACATGGCTTCAACTTGAAAAATTTAATAGGCTTAAAACTTTTCAAGTTTTGATTCAAGAAACTGGCGCATGTACTCTCGTGACAGTGTTCCTTTTAAAAGTAAATGATTTTATTTTGTTTAAAGTTTCATAAAAGGAATACAAAATTACAAAATTTTGACCACTCAGGGAACCAAAAAGAAATTAATATGCTTCTTTTCATCATTATTGCATTACAAGTTGCAGCAAGAAAAACAATCATATTTTTAATGTAGTTTAGTTTTGAAACATTACAAACCTGCAATTGAACAAAGGATGACAATCCTTTCTGGCCTGGGCACCCTAAAGGTGGGTTTTTCAAAAACTCAAGAAATGGGTCTGTATATCCCCAGAGAATCTCAGACACTGTCTTCCTTTGAAACAACTTGACTTTATATGAATAAGCCATAGTCTGCAGTCCAAGGAAGCAAATTCCATGCTTACTTTTGTAGTTAGTATTCTTTAACCATAATGCTACAGTCTGCAAAAAAAAAAAACAAACAAAGGAAGAATCAAAATTAATAATAAAATGTTCTTTCTAAAACTTTTAATAACTTTGTGACATATTTAACAACATTGCAATTTGGCAACGATTAAATTTTTTTTTAAACTTTTTTTTATTGATATTTCCTTCTAGGGGGATCTGGGGGCATGCCCCTCAGGAAATTTTGAAAAATGAAGGCCTCTTAGACGTGTTTTCCGCGGTTCTGGGAAGCAAACAGATCATTTCAACTCCACAACACAACAGACATTATATGCTCCAATAGGTTTATTTTAATGCATTTCGGCCAGACACCAACAGCACTACCAAACATATTAATTTTACAAATTATAATGTGAGTACAACAATACAATATAACAGTGTAGTAAAATCCATAAATTGAAAATAATACAATGCTAATGACTAACCAGAGCTGAGTAACCACTCACATACAAAGAAAAACTGCAGTTAAACGGAGGCCAGAAAAAACCTGTCACCCAAAATACCCCTTTGGGGAAAAATATGTGGCAGGAAATCTGGGTAGGATCCATGGCTCAAGCTCTATAACCCATCCTACAAGGGCCTACAGTTATAATTATAGTACTACACAATACATACAATGTGCACTGAAGCCCTTACACAGTAAGAAAAATAAATAAATATACAAATTTTGAAAACTACTGAAGCCGAATGGTGCAGGCCTAGAATGACTAACCACGTGCGATACTTCGTTTATAACGAAGTTATGCTACCCACAATGCACTACAACTTACAATAGTACCCAGCCGCTGCTGTTCCCGTGCCGTAGAAATATCAATTTCTGTCTAATTCGTTGACTACGTTACTCAAACGCCAGAAATTACATGTTTTAAAACAGTTATTTAGTCCCCGGTTTTCCTTTTTATTTGACTGAAGACAGTCTTACGGTACCTTGTAACAGATGTCAAGTAACATTTATTTATCTTAAAGGTGAATAATCCAAGTGGTGTGTAAAAGAAGAAGTCGCACATTGATGTAGTGGAATTGCGGAGAGTATGTTCACGAAATCGGGAATTTCAAGACAATGAGCAAACTGCATATTTATGGTCTACCAAAAACAACATGGTTTGTTTATTAATCACGGAGGCAAGACTACAATTGCTGAATAAAGTGAATATAAAAATGGCATTGCATTGACCCTGGTCAAATTCGTTAATAACCACAAATTTTGTTCCTCCTTAATGCGGCTTCGGTCGAGAATCATGTTCCCGCCTTTTTCAAGTGATTTCAAGACGATTTTGAAGGGGTCTTCGTGTTTGGGTCTTAGGTCTTCGGTCTTCATTTTGTACCCACCCTCCATCACATTGTACCGACAGTGTATCAGACATCCCAGGATGAGGTGGAGGGTCATATTCTTTAAATGTACAACAAATTTCAGTTTCTGAATCAGCTTCCCACAAAATCAAAACAAAAATGTTTTTAGAATGTATGAACTTAGTAGTTTATCTTTGTCTGACAGCAAATTAATAAATGCACGAGGTTCTTTAATTTCTGTTTGACAGGCGAACTTCTATTCATTTCTGATAAATATTATAAGTAAAAAGTGAAACAAAAGCAAAGGCCGTGTAATTTGTTTTGTAAAAACAAACTGAAAAGAGGCAAGTGGCATTTTTTCAGGTTGAATATTAAGCAACTTCTTATACCTTCTTTGACTCCATTTCAGACCCACCTTCGAGAAACCCAGCCATCTTGGAACGCTTTGGACTAGTCTCTCTCCCAGTCCTTCTCTGCTAACAATGTCAAAAAGGGCGACCCTGGGGGAGCCCTAGGTCAATAAAAGCTCAGCAGCCCCTGTCACGGGCAAGGCTTCGATGTCAATAGCCCCTGTATGCCCGGCCTCCCCCCGTTGGGGCGAGACATGGGATTATTATCGAAAATTCCAAAAAGGACAGCAATTTCATCAAGGTTATCCACTTTCATGCCGTGTACAAGGTGTACGTTTAAGGTGGTACTGGAGGCTAATTTGACCATTTTTTGCCACAATCTATGTGCATTAAAACTGACAAAATAATTGTTCAATCTTGATAATATTTTCACATTTAAAACATTATTGCATGTAAATTTGATTAAAAATTTTTTCATTCTGAAAAAATGAAAGGAATTCCTGTAAAAGTTGTGGTCAAAACCTTCATATGTCACCTTTTGCCATATTATGCAAAGAGAAATCCTTCCACTTCAAAATGCTTTGGGCAATGAATATATAAGGTTGAAACCTAAAATTGTGTGGGAGTACGTCATGGAAAAGTGAAAGGAAATAAATATATTACCAGAATGTAATCGCATGTCGTTATAAAATATGCGGTTCCACTGTGGGACCCACATTCGAAAGCATATGACGTACTCCCACAAAAAAGTTCATACGCATATGTCAATTAAGTCTGCCAAGTTTCACGTCCTCTTGATAAACGTACGAAAAGAAATATGAATTTACATGCTCCCACCTTAGAAATAACATGTTCTTAACTGCACAAAATCAAGCTAAACTACAAAGAAATCGCTGTGAAAGCTCATGCATCGAACTGTTTTCAATGGCAGCCATATTGTTGTCTACAATTAAAAGTTTCCAGCGGTAAAACGTCGAAAATGGCCCAATTTTGGGCCCTTTTTTCCTTTTACGGGGAGCTATTTTTCCCGCAAAACCAATCAGAAGAGGCGATTATAAACAATGACACCTCGCATAGCAACGGAACCCGCAACAGAACCCCAACAGCGTGATGGCATGAAATATCGAAGAAATAAAATACGTGTAGATCAGAGCGAATAGTTTAAAAAAGGAAAAAGTTGAAGTGATGCCGCCGAAAAAGCGGTTACACATGACAAAGGAGAAGTCAGACAAGGGCAACGAGACTCGTGGTTCAGACTCGCAGTCGAGAATAGTGCTAGATTTTGATAAGTCGAAGGAAACTGGCTGGACAATAACACAGGACAAACGATCGTCTTCACCGGGAGTGAAGGTTTACTTTTGCTACATAAACCCTGGCGCAAAGACAGTTAAAAGTGGTAAAGATGTAGTGCGGGAACTGAGAGATGAAGGGATCTTCGAGAGATTTCGAGAACACATGCAAATGAAAGCCCGCTCCGGAGCCGCGCCAAGAAGTGAAATCACAGGCAGATGCTTCCCTCTCCGAGGACTCTGACTTAAGTTGTTATAAAAGGTAACAAGGCTAGCACAAATCTGCTCGTTGCTAAAAGCATTTTAGCCCAGATTTAGAATAGGTCTACCCCAAGTACGTGCCTGAGAGATTTTTCCTTTTAGATCAAAATAAAGATATAACAGACCTGTTGTTCTAAATGTTGTCGATTCTTTGATCAGATTACACGGTTTTATTTGATCGAGCTGTCAACAAGGCCATCCTTGGGGAGATCCGCAGCAGGATGCAACTGCATTTAACGCAGTATGGTGTTCGTATTTTTACCGCGAAAACAGTCTTAGAAACGAAACTTTGATTGTCCATATCTCAAAAGGGTTTGATTATCCTGGCCTAACATTTGGCGTGTGCATTTTTTTAAGATTATCTTTGACCTGTAAAAAAATCGCTGCAATCCAAAAACATCACTTTAGCCTCCAGTACCACCTTAACCAAGAGTTAACAGAAAGCCAAAAGTTCTTAGTGTGTTCGCAAAAAATTAAGAGATGTCCGAGAGACTCCTTGTGATCCCGACAAAAGGTACACATAGGGGAAGGGACTAATTTCATTTTATATAACATTTTGTTGGTGTACATTATACGGTTTAGAATGTTATATTGAAAACCTTGTGAGTTCTTGTGTCTTAAGAGTGACTCGTCCTGGCAATGAAACAATTATACATGTACACAGACTGTAAAACAACTACATGTACTTCTTTTCTCCTTACCAATAGTGGGATGTTGACTGTAACAAAACTGTCATTCTTGTCATCGCATCCAGCACAAGATGTCTCCGGATCAAAAATGTATGTTCTGTTTGGCATGAAAGTTACGATACTTTTGTCGCTGGTCCAGTTGAGTACCTCATTTGACCTCAGTTCTCTGCAATTAATGATAAATTGTGCTATACAGTGTACAGTACATATAAACCCAGTGGGTGGGGGCAGTTAACCATGCACTAAAAGACCATTCCTGCCTGGGCCAGAATGAACTTTAATTATAACGGTTCAAGATTTAGTAGGTACTGTATACATAAAATTAATGTTTAGCTAACGTCAACATTATTCAGAATTTGGAACAAAATGATAGAAATTAATGTTGCATAAAAAAAATTGTTAACACTCCATTTATTAATTAAGATCACAGAAAATAACACTCCTAGAAATTAACGTGACTAAAATTAACGCAACTTTTCCTATAACAAGGTAATAAACTGTACAGTGTATAATATTATTGTATTTCAGTCTTCAGCTACAGTACATGTATCTCATTTTGAGAAATTGATCTTGACTAGTAAAAATAACTTTTATTATATTACCAGTATCTACTTTTTAGAAGTACCTGTATGAGTAAGGTCCAATCTGTGTTACATTGGGAGTTGCTCCTTCCATTGTTTCTTCTGGATTTGTTACATTAAAAACAAAGTACTGCATATAAATTGGAGTAGATGCCTTCGTCCATTCATCGTACACTAAACTACCAGGTTTCAATTCAACATTCTGAAAGAAAAATGAAGTTTAATCAGACCAATGGATCTAGTAGGTGGAATGTATAGGGGGGGGGGGGGGGGTCTTGGTATAGAGACAGGCTTCATAGAGCTCTTACAGTATTAGCCAAGTAAGAACAAAAGGACTTAATATGTACCTTTTGTGGTTCAAATTTTTCTCTGGATTGAAAATTTTCAAACCTGTTGAGACAACCTGAGCAGAAGTCATCTTCAGTATATTATTGTAAACTATCAGTTGATGGTAATAATTAATAGCTGGGTGTTGCTGTCAATGGTCAGTTTTGCCACAATGTTATCGGATGTTGCATGAGAAGTCAAGTTAGTGTAATCTTTGTCAGTGTATTGTTGATCAAATTTGTCGGTGAGTTCAGTCTATTGTTTTTCTGTTGTTGACAAAATTTGTCAGCCATTTGTCTTTCTGGTTCCTAACCAAGCTCTGCAAGTCATTCATACAGTGTAGATATGAGATCTATAACTTCCATGAAAGACTATCAGTCCTTTCAAGATTGCTTCAACTTGAGTGTTTATGTAATGATGAAGACAAAATGGTACGTTTTTCTTGAACAAAGAAAGGAGCTCATCAGGAATACACTGCTTGACATATTAGAGTACTTTGCTTTTCTCTTGGTGCTACTGGGACTTTTTGTTGGAACCTCTTTGACAAGCTTAACATCATATTCACTCTCAGCGCTTTCTTCATCTTCACTGATTTCCTCACTGAAAGACTCAGTTCTAATCATGAGATTCATAGGGATAGACATCTGGGGATCTATTGTCAATCAATGACTGTAATGAATATAGGCGACAGTTCACACATCCATCACCTTGAGGCTCTATGCAGTGAAATTTTGAGATTCCAGGGAGAGGCAATGCTTCACTGAATCATTTCTCAAGACATACATGTACATGTAGCGAATCTGAGATATCATTCATTTCCTTTTGTGTTACAAGTGAAACAGTCACTGATGTTGTAAGACTGTTGGCAACTTGAAAGAAGGACTGGGCATCATCAACAACAGATGATTTTCTTGATATCACTGCATTCCACACTAGGCGTTTAATTGAGCCACCAATCCCATCCACTACTCCCTTTCCATGGGAAGTAGCAAAGTAGTTCCACTGGATTTGGACAATCTTGTTAAGTGTGTGGAGAAAATTGGCAATGAATATAATATTTGTTCTTGAACTGGGAACTAGGCCGATCTGAAAAATATGTAGACTTGTTCGACATCAAGTGGGTGTCTTTTCTTGATAAATTTGTCAATAACTCAGACATGAACACTGCCACGGCTTTCCTGTTGTGTGTCATTTCATCAGACACGATAACATGAGATTCACACACACTATCTCCACCTGCAGTTTGTTTTGTCCAAGCAGCCACAGTGAAGAGTGTCACTTGCCCCTGGTTCCAGTGAGCTGTTTGGGGTTCATCCTGATTCTTACAGGTGTAGTTCTCTGCTTAATCTACCTGAACAACAGCCTTTTCCTTGTCAAGATTTGCTACATGTACAATAGCATCTCTTCAAAGTACTTTGACTGCTGTCTTTTGATAAAGATATGCTCTAGGAATGTGGGAAGCTTTCTTCGAAGTGATGCAACTACTTCACTGATGGTGCACTCCTTGCAGATCTTCTTAATCTTTCTTACCACCTTTGTGCCTTAGTCTTTCTTTCTGGCAGTTGGCACCAATATTTCAACATTCTCCCACTCATACCACATGGTGGGCTTTTCTGATCTAGAGCTGTTCCTTCTGTGATGGTGTCAAGCCATGTCAGTTGCAGCACTTCCGGCATTTTCCAAGCATGTGCTCTTCAGAATTTGAACTGCACACAAAATTGTCCACAAAAGCCCCAGAGTACATGTACTGTAGGTTGGAAATTCAGGGATCTCTTTGCTAAGACAATCACAAATCAGCTTAATGTTTTCATGATAACGACATATGCACACATTTCTAGGCATGTCAGAGAAAAGGAGAACATTAACAGGGTGTAAAGAGCTGAATTTACTCAGCCCAATTTTAACTGTTTGGTTATCCTTTAAAAAAAGGGAATGTGCTTCCTTCAGGGAGAATAACAGATGCTTCTTTTGCCAGTGCTCTTTCTTGCCATTCTGCCAACTAACAACAAAGTCCTTTTTTCCAGGGGATTGTCTGGAAACAGAGTCAAGCAAATAAAATGACTGGACTTTCTTTGTTACTTCTGGTGACAGGCATGAGTTCCCATTACTGAATTGCTTTCTATTTTTTCTTAGGGAGTCCAACACCTGTGTAAGAGGTTAATTTTACTATAATCAGCCTTTCTCTTTCTTCATGGCTTTTAGGCAAGTGTGGCTTAACTTTTCCTACAGCCTTTTTTTAATCCTAATGCCTGTGGTGTTACAAACATTAAATTCTTCTTGCTCATGAGGGACTAAAGTTGCCTTTTCTTTAATTTGCTTTCTTTAGGATTCTGCATTTCCTTAGACGTATGGTCCCTATTTAACTTCTTCTGTCGAGCAATTTCACTTGGACTCTGAACCTTTGACTTGCTTCTTTCAGCTCTCTTTCTTTCCCTGTCTTTGCTTTTATAGAAATTATATACTTTTCAAAATCTTCTTTCAACTTTTGTCTGGAAATTCTTGACCTTTCAGTGCTTGTCTTGGGCATTGTTATTCAATTTGTTCATGCTGAGCTTCAGTGTACTGCATACACTTTAATGAGAGGAAATGAAGGAATTTTGCAGTTGGTCAGTGGTTTTCCAAATTGAGCATGCTCAAAATTATTTGTGAGCATGATCTCTGGAGAAAACCACTGACCAGCTGTAAATCTCCCTTTTTCCTATTCTGCCAAAAGCAACCCTTAAGGCCGGCACACACTAGGGGACATGTTGCGGGGACATGAAGCGGGTACAAGCCCCTTTGTGTGCACAGCAAAGGCGCATGTTGCAGGGACAGTACGCAAGCTGGTGCACACAAAGCGGATTGAAGTATAAAAATCTTGAAAGACTGCTACTGAATGCTCATGGGATAATCAATTGCACGTTTTTATTGGTTCATTTCTATTTTGTAGCGGGGACAGTTTGCAAGAGCAGTGCACACGATGCAACATTGAAATGGGGGTCATTTTGTCCCCGCTTCATGACGCACTAATTCAAACCAGCTGAATTTCATGCATCATGTTGCGGGGACAAAATTGTGTCCCCGCAACAGAACTTTTTCGCAAAAACGGGGATGTCACACAAGGAAAACTGTTGCTGCAACATGTCCCCGCTTCATGACCCCTAGTGTGTGCCGGCCTTAAAAGCAATGAGCATCTGATCTAGATTCAGTTATATACATTGTAGCATTCACTGGTAATGCATGATTAATATTATTTTAATCTTTTAGATTTATTTTAAATACAAGTCTTAACCCATTCACTCCTGAGAATTTTTTACGTTTTTGAATGATTTCCTGCATACACATGCCCCATAGGCTTTTGTGACTTCATATTTGAAGTTACCATTGAAAGTGCTGCTGTTTTAAAACACTGAAGGCTCGAGTTTACTGGAAACGTCATTTTGATTTGTTGAATTGCAATAGAGTCTTCAATAATAGTGTTTCTGCGATTTTTGGTAAGTTCACAGCCATTTTTCATCTTTAGTACATTTGTAGCTGCCTGATGAGCATCATTAAGCTCGAAGGTAGTTCAGAGTCCACTTTCTCAATGAAGCGAGTTAGGTGTTGTTCTTCGTTTACGAATTTGGCTTGTTGCTCGTTGCACTAGAAAAATGGCCGCCAGGAAACGAAGTAGCCTTGGGACTCGACTCTGGATGAATTTCTCGACCCACAGCGGCATATTTTGGAAGTTGCGACCACAGGAGAACACAACAAGCGCGAAATTTTGGCGGTGGGTCGGAATGGCTGTGGACTTAGTATAAATATGAAATGTGTGGAGGATGGAAGGAACGCTGTCAAGAATTGTGGCTATTTCCCAGCATGCAGTGCGGTGGTGATGTTGAAAATTGAGGCAAGGACAGTATGCACTAGAATGAGAGGCTGTAGCTCAGCTCGAGCAACGAATAAGAGCAAAAAAATTCGCTGCTAAGCTAGGACTAAATTTTGCTGTGAATGTTGACTTTTGGGTTTGCCACGATGATTTGAATAAAAAAAAACTAAAGGCAAAAACGTGATTTTTGTTGTTTTTCTATGCTGTTAAAAACGGTCATTTTTGTTATTGTCCAAATTCAAACGCTGATATTCTGCAAAAATCGCTGACTTTTTTTGTGTTTATTGGGTATCTCAAATTGAGGGACTTTCTAGTCAATGCTCACAGCTGCTAGTTGGGGCAATGTTCGCGCGATTGAGAAAGTTGCAATTTTTTAAAGCAGTGGAGTCTTGTACGGCCGGTTTTGTAAATTTGGCATTTTGTAAATTCAAATCTCTATAACTCACAAACGCGACGTTCAAAACAAGAAATATTTTACCATTCAACTATTCAATGTACATAGAGTTGATTCTGTAAATAACTTTCTAGGGGTGATAGGCACTTTAATGATTATCTCCTTGCCTAAGCTAGACTAATTATCATCATTTTCATTTGCACTATTATTTACATTTTGCACTTTGCACAGAAACTTGCTTTATGTCCATTAGGATTTTGCAAGCAAATCATGTAGATGTAGATGAGTGAATAATACAGTATGAGAAATACAAAAGAATGTCATCTTTGTCTCACAGAGATTTAATTCCCCCCGGCTTCTATGAGCATGAACCCCGGCTACTTTCATAGGAAACAAAAGAGAAATAAAACCAAAAGAACTTCCTAGCTGTTGAATTCCCTGCCTACTTATTGCATATACCTGGCAACTTGAAATCTTAGTGACAGCCCTGTATTTAAAGTTTTTCAAAACAGATTAGCTGAAATGTGGTAATATGTAAACAAATGTCAGCTGCAGGAGAATACTTTGTTCATAGAAAATTATAAAAGGGAGTCATTTAGAGCTTTCTTTTCTGAATAAAACACTTAAAAACATACATACAAATACCCAGCATCAGCAACAGACTAAAATAAATATGATTTCAAATACGTTCCCAAAAATGTAATGTCCGCAACAGATTCTGTGTAATGTGCGCAACGCAAATTTTTGTTTATACATGTAGAATCAAGAAAAGTAGGACATGTACAATTTTTTCATTCAAGTTTTTTTAATTCACATGCAGGAAATTAAATTTAGGAAAGTCACTTGAACATTGTGGTTGTTTTTTTGCTGTAATGTCCGCAACATATTTTCTTACATACATTTATTTCTCAAAGGCACTTAGAACAAATTAAATTGCTTTTAGCTAACTGTAAAATGTAAGGGGTCACTAAAAGTAATTCAATACAATAGTTTGAGCACATGAGTTAGCTGTGTAAAGGTTTGGTAAGAGCTTGAAAATCAAATTTTTGTTTCTGAATGTAATGTCCGCAACGTGGAATCACATAAGGTAGAAATTTTTAGCTTTTTACCAGTATTGTTTTGTTTGTAAACCATTTCTTTTAACAGGGCTGTTTTGAAAACCACATTCACGACAAAAGCACCCTGTATAAAGATTATTATTATTATTATTATTGCTATTATTACATGTTCAAATTTCTGCCAGTCTCACGGATGTGCATAATACATGCTCATGCAACCACATTTAATTTGCCATTACAAGTTTTTGTGTTATGCAATACAAACAATTCTATGCATTCAAAATAGGATTTTTGCAACAGCTTTTCTTGGAAAATAAACAAAGTTAAAATTTTGATACAATAATTATTTAATGCCTTACAGTATAGAACACCATGCTATTCTCGATTCAAGCGAGAAAACTGCATTTACGAATAAAAAATATTCATTTTTTCTCCATTTTTCTTTCCTAGCTGCATGACGAATGATGGCGCATGGCGCATGATAACGCCATAGGCCACTTCCAAAAATACCATAATACTCTTTAAAGTGCAGGTTTGGGTAGTGCTTAATGTAAGCCTAATTTTTCCAGTTTCTTTTGTTTTCAGCACGGACTGCACGTGCTATGCTTCAACTTGGCAATTTGCATACTGTAGCACATTTGTATACGAACACACAATGCTACGTCCTAGCGTTCCTACATGTACTCTGAATTCCATTGTGCCATTCTAACAAAGGAGACTTGAATAACTACACCCCGGTGAGGCTGAGTCTGCACATAAAAGATTATTATGGTATTTTTCGTGTTTTTTTTTTATGGCGCGCGCAAATACAGTTGTTTTTCGCTATATAGCGCGACACCCCTAAAAGTAACCAGTAAGCTTAAAATGTGTATAATTTATCACTAATTTACTTGGTCTTGAATCGTGTTGGGTATAAAAAACAACATAAGACTACACATGTAGAATATGTTTTTGCATGATTTTGTAAGATTCAAGAGCTTTAGTTTTAGCTTGCTCTGGATTCTACATGCAAGTTTATAAGCTTATAATTATTATGTTATAGCCTTTGGTAAAAACAAAAACCACAGACTTTCTTAACAAACACAGTACACATTTGATTTTCAAGGCGACTTTTACGAAACTTACAGCTTCGGTTTCTAATGTCGATTTCTTTAACAAAGAACAAAGTTAAGCTTTTAGCTAAGATCATGACAATGCAAAAGTTCACGAAACAGAGGTACCACTCGATCCTCCCCCCCCCCCCCCCCCCCCCCCCCCGGTTATTTCAAAGTGATTTTTAAAACTTACCTCGTCGACTTTTTTATTGATGATGTTAGAGAACACTCCACCGACACTAAACACTAACCCCAGAACAAGAAGAAGCACTCCAGAGGCAGCAAAACAAATGATCAATGCTCTTCTACTGCAGCAACCACATGATCCGTTCGATGTCTTCGACGGCATATTATAGGTTATGTAAGATTTAAATATAAATCGTCAGAAGACGGCTAAGAGCAAATTTAGTAGGGACTAGCTGTTATTGCGAAAATGAATCAAGGTTACGTAAACGGTCGTTTTATACTCGGACTCGGAGCCGCGCCAAACTTGATCACGAGATTCACCTTTGTCCCTTGCCGTAATCTGAGCTCCATTTTGTTCCCTCAGGGCAACCCCCTGATCCTCGAAAAATCCTCGAAGTATTCCTACTCTCACGAACGATTCACGCACATCAGAAAATCAGCGAGACCACCCGTCGACACAACCCGTCAGCGGTCTTTTGTCAGAAACAAAATGGCGGAGGGTTCTTTAGTAGGTTCTGGAATGCTTTTTGCGCGAAAGGAAGCCCTGAATCGACTGGAAAGTGCTCTTGAGAAATTCCCCCCGTTGCTGAAAAGGAGCTTTATTAGCTGTGAGAGCGAAGAGAAATTTGCAGATGGAAAAACGTCTGAATTCCGTGTCATGCAGTGGAATGTCCTCGCTGACGGTACAACTTTGACAACTTTGAAATCTTTGTACAGTACTAGGGCTTATGTGTATATTAAGCTTTCTGGTCTTTTCTATGATCAAAAGATTTGAGCTTTTTGTGTTCGTGTTAGAACATCGAGGGATCGGGAGACATAAGGGCTAAAAGATACCCACACAACCCCGTTATTGTTTCTAATCTTACTATATAAGTTTAAGCTTACACTGTATTACATGTAAGTTATGTTTACTAAGTGCATGTGTTTAAAGAGAATGGGATTGGCTGCATGATTGCGTATTAGGTTATATGGAAATCGTTTTAAAACAAACTGATAAATTTAATTTTAAGCGTTCCTCACTTTATGATGAAACTGAAGGCGCTTGGTAGATATACATTTGCAATACACCTGCAGTTGACTTAGAATCACCCCCTGTTGATTACTCAAAGGCATTATTAATTTACAACTTAAGGTGGATGGGTAAAATAACTGGTAAGGCTTCTACACAATCCAATGCTTAGCAATAGTAGTTGGATTGAGTTGAGTAAAATTCAAAGAGTAATCTGGCGAGTAATTTCAAATCGGCCAAGTGCATAGCATGAAGACACTTTGAAATTACTAGCACGATTATCTCTGAATTGTATGACACAAAATCCAATTACTAATTAATCGCATCAATAACAAAATTTGAGATTAAAAAATCTACATGAACTTTACTCTTATAAAAACATTAAGGATATTTTCTATCAGTTTAAAACCAGTAGAGAAGCAGCAAAAAAAAAAAAAAAACATTTAAGTACGCCTGATTGATGTGACAGGTATCCGATTACAAAAAGTTATAATAGACCAATTTACAGTTCTCTACTTAGTAACCTGGCCTTTGTGTGGAAATGAGGCTGGAGTTGACCTTGTTTTGATCCAGGCATAACTATCAATGATCAATGACATCAATGAGTAATCAATGGGTAATCAATGGGTAATCAATTGATTAATCATTGAGTATTGCCAATACTCAATGAGTAATCAATGATTAATCGAACCCAAAAAATTTTGTGGGTCATTGATTCGGTAATCCCGCACTGGTCCAAAGCGGCCTCCTCATTGGTTTCCCCAGCACTTCCTTAAAACTTCCTTAAATTTTTTTTCTGTAAAATGGTCTATTAAACAGCTGTAATTGAACACCCATGTGCCAATTATGTAAGAAAAGGTGCGCAGAAGACCAATGACAATCAAGACTGTCTTTTGTTATTGTTAAGATTAATTATGAACACAGTTCTGTGACAACTGCTGTTTACTTTGTGTATTTTGGATTTTATGGAGTGGATGTCCAGAATATTGAACACACACAGCATGTTCATCTTTACTTCATTCTTTTGTTGAATTTAACTCAAAGAAATAATATTGATTTTAACATCAGAATAGCTATAAACATTGAAATCCCTTGAATTAGTGTGTCGGGGAAAAAGTGATGTTTCAACTAACAGTCAAACCTCCAAAGAGACACCAAAGGGACAGACTCAAGTGTCCTCATTATGGAGGTGTCTGGTGTTTAAGAGGTACATGTAGGGATTGTATGGGTTTTGGTACCTTTGGGACCAAGTGAACTGTCCATAATAGAGAGGTGTCTGTATTCTTGGCTTGCACATGACATCATAAAAAATTCAAAAATCTAAACTATACATCCTACAAAGCTGTTTCTAACATGGTATGTAGATAGCAGTGTTACAATCCTTCACAAAAAGTTTCAGGTTTTAACAATGTTTTGCTTCCGAATTTTAAAGATTTTAAATGTGCCACGCAATTCATCATGCTATTACAGACAAGCCGTAAATAGATGCTTATAAGCCAATATAATGTAACTTATACTAAATCCAATCTTTTGTGATGAGATTTTTTGCGTAATTATGACTTTGATGTTTTTGGCCGCCAGATTGGTGTACCAAAGTGCCACACCAAGACCCGGGTGGGGGGGGGGGGGGGGGGGGGGTACTCCCTTATATACGCTATATAGGTATGTGCCGCCCGATAAGGTAGGGTTTTTTAGGTGCTCAGTCCTTAAATAGGGTATCCTTTTTGGTATTTTTGGTATTGTGGTCCTTAGATATTCCTTAGATAGGGTCACTAAATTGCAGTATCCACCCAACGCGCAAAACGAAAAAGATATGGTCTGTTAAAACTGGGCCTTAAAAAGGTATCAAATCTCGATTTTCTACCCTCAAATAGGGTCAGGATTTGAGAACCTTGTCGGCATACACCTATCCTACATTGTCGGGAGTACCCCCCCTCCCCATCCCCGGACCAAGATGGCCGCTCCATACATTTTCACTAAAAATGTCTAAAACTCGTTCGCCTATAACTCTTGAACAAAATGATCTGGCACTACAATTCCATAGACATTTTTTAATGCTTCCGAATTTTGATGGCACATAAGTGCAAGCTGAGAATTTTGGAGGTGTCTATTTATTATGGAGGTGTTTGTATTATATAGGTATGGATTTTGGGACCAAGTGAACTGTCTGTAATAGAGAGGTGTCTGTACTGTGGAGGTGTCCATTAGGAGTGGTTCAACTGTGCTTCTTTTTTCTTTCAGCTTTAAGTGCTTCAAGCCCAACTCAAAATTTTGTCAAATGTCCATCAGATTCTCTTCAATGGTCCAACAGAAAACTGCGATCACTTCAAGAAATTTTATTGTATGATCCAGATATCATAGCATTAGAAGAAGTCGACCATTATGAAGACTATTACTTGCCCTCACTCTGCAAACTTGGATACAAGGGATTATTTGCAGCCAAGAAAGACTCTCCCTGCCTCAAGTTCCCTAACAACTCAGGCCCTGATGGTTGTGCTTTGTTTTACGATGCAGAGCGATTCTCTCTTGTTGACCACAAAGATGTGGTACTAAAAGACTCTAATGGGATTTTGACAAGTCAAGTTGCATTAATTGTAAATTTATTTGATAGAGTGCAAGGCAGGACACTTTGCTGTGCTGTTACTCATTTGAAGGCCAAAGAAGGGTTTGAAGAATTGCGACATAGTCAAGGAAATGAACTATTGAAATCTGTTTCAGAATCTCTTGGCGATGATAAGTCTGTATTGATTTTTGGCGACTTCAATGCTGAGCCAACAGAACCTGTCTGTCAACTGATGGGGGAGAATCAATATTTGTGCATGAAAAATGCATATGTTAGCGCAACAGGAAACAATCCTGAATTCACAACATGGAAGATTCGCCCTGATAAAGAAGTTGAACACACCATAGACTTTGTATGGTACACTCCAAACCTCAGTGTAACAGGATGTTTAAAGATCCCAGATAGAGACAATGTACCTGCCAATCGTCTGCCTTGTTTTCAGTATCCTTCTGATCATCTGTCTTTAGTGTTTGACTTTTGCTGGGGATGAGACTATTATCTTTCATAATCATATCAAAAGAAAAACAAAATTCTCAATTGTGATTGGTCATCTGCATGCCTATTTCTTACATATTTGGCGTGCATTCCTGTGGGTCTCCAATTAAACCTATCCAGTTACAACTTTTTGTAATTGGATAGCTGTAATTGGCATCTATGTTGCGTGTCTGTCAATCAGGTGCACTTAACTGGGTTCTTTTTGCCGTTTTCCTCCTGCTTCACATGAAATGATAGAAAATATCTTTGATGTTTTGAATACAAAAAAGTCAACATAGACTTTTTAACCCATTCGCTCCTACACCGGCCAAAACCAGCCGTACAAGACTCCACTGCTTTAAAAAATTGCAACTTTCTCAATCGCGCGAACATTGCCCTAACTAGCAGTTGTGAGCATTGATTAGAAAGTCCCTCAAATTGAGATACCCAATAAACACAAAAAAGTCAGCGATTTTTGCAGAATATCAGCGTTTGAATTTGGACAACAACAAAAATGACCGTTTTTAACGTCATAGAAAAACAACAAAAATCACGTTTTTGCCTTTAGTTTTTTTTATTCAAATCATCGTGGCAAACACAAAAGTCAACATTTACAGCAAAATTCAGTCCTAGTCCTAACTTAGCAGTGAATTTTTTGCTCTTATTCATTGCTCGGGCCGAGCTACAGCTTCTTATTCTAGGGCATACTCACCGCACTGCATGCTGGGAAATAAAGAGATTTTTCGACAGCGTCCATTCCGTCCTCCACACTTTTCATATATATACTAAGTCCACAGCCACTCTGACCCACCGCCGAAATTTCACGCTTGTTGTGTTCTCCTGTGGTCGCAACTTCCAAAATATGCCGCGGTAGGTCGAGAAATTCATCCAGAGTCAAGTCCCAAAGCTACTTCGTTTCCAGGCGGCCATTTTTCCAGTTCAACGAGCAACGAGCCAAATTCGTAAACGAAGTACAACACCTAACTCGCTTCATTGAGAAGTGGACTCTGAACTACCTCCAAGCTTAATGATGCTCATCAGGCAGCTACTAAAGATGAAAAATGGCTGTGAACTTACCAAAAATCGTAGATAATTCATATTGGACCTTTTATTGCAAATCAACCAAGCAAAATGAGATCGTCACAATGACGTTTCCAGTAAACTCGAGCCTTCAGTGTTTTAGAACAGCAGCACTTTCAATGGTAACTTTAAATATGGAGTCACGAAATTCTCAGGAGTGAATGGGTTAATCTCAAATTTTGTTATTAATACAATTAAGTAGTAATCGAACCGCACAATTTCAAATCATCCTTGCGCTGTACACGCTCAGCTCAGATTTTAAATTACTGGCCTGATTACTCCCTGAATTGTACTCCACTCAGTCCAATTACTATAATAATCGTATCAATGACAAAATTCTCGATTGTGATTGGTCATCTGCGCGCCTATTTCTTACGTAATTGGCGCGCGGTCATGTGGGTGTCCAATTACAGCTATCCAATTACAACTTTTTGTAATTGGATAGCTGTAATTGGACACCTATGTTGCCCGCGCGACAATCAGTTGCACTTAAATGGGTTCTTTTTTGCCTTTTTTCCTCCTACTTTCAAACTGATATTAAATATCCTAGGCGGTTTGAGTACAAAAAAGACCACATAGACTTTTAAATCTTGAATTTTGTTATTGATGTGATTAAAATAGTAATTGAACTTCGTGTCATACAATTCAGGGGTAATCGTGCTCATAATTACAAATCGTCCTCGCGCGTGAAATTACTCGCCCGATTACTCCCTGAATTGTACTCCACTCAGTCCAATTACTATTACTTATACGATGTAGTTTGATTTAGACAGGACTGTTAACATCAACAATTGAATGGCTGGGGGCATAAACAGCCTATTTCGAATTTTGAAATCACTTTCTTCACTTCCCTTCCTGTTTAATAAAAAAGCAACAGTCCTGTACATGTAGTTCGTGCAAAATTAATTTGATATTGCGTGAAGATGCAATAAAACAGACTGCAATGTAGTCCAGCAATTTTATTTTGGCCAGTAAAATTTGACATTGCCAGCCACTTTAATTTGCTAGTAAAACCGAATTTGGTCTCTAGTCCTGAATTCTGACAACTGTACAATATAATATTATTACATGTACATAATTGTATAGACCCACCCACTTGTGACAAACTTCTAAAATGTTGTTGAATTCATATAAGACATTTTAATTAATAATTTATTAGGCTAAAAAATTTTCCAAATAAATCCTCACAAATTAATATTAGTGGTTGTCAGAAAAAGAAGAAAAACACTATTTACAGTACTCTATGGAACAGTCTAATACATGCACCTCATAACCAAAGTATTGGATCTGTATGACACTAACTGAATTACATTGTAGTATATAATAAATAATATACAGTGTGTTGAGTGCTCTTCATGTTTTTGAGTTCCTATAATCTTCATACACCTAAACCTACGGTGGCCCAAAAGTGTCACGGCAATTTCAATTTGCTCACGGCAGAGGGTGTGTTCCTTTCGGTGAATCCAAAAACGGATTTTCGATCCTAAAACGGATTTCGCGTTCCTTTCGGCAAATCCAAATCCGGATTTGTGATCTGGCGAATCCTTTTTGAAAAAGGATTCACTGGATTTGAAATCCAAAGAATCCAAATCCAGATTTACGGATTAGTGATCTATGCTGTTCCTTTCACAACGGATCTGAAATTAATCTAATGAACCAGCGGTATTTCCAGCCAGAGCACAGTCAGGACGAGACTTTTCGGTGCCGCCATTTGTCAAACATGTGGGCAAACGTTCCAGGTACAGTAAAACATTCATATATTGACCATATGCTGTTAGAAATTGCTTAGAAACTCAATTAACGTATTAGTGTAATTTGCTATGTAAAAAGGCCTGACATTTTAGCAGCTTGTTCAATTCGAGTTCGTATTTCGAACAGATTTGTACGGCTTAGCTTGTGTCAGTGAATTTATGCTTATATGAAAATTGCGGTTTGTTTACAATAATAATCTGTAACTTTTAAGCCATTCACTTTGTGCAAATAAATGCGCTTTTTTACTCTCTTACTCTGTAACAATAAAGTTTTGATTTTACTTTTGTTTTTTATTTTACTTTGCGAAAGGTTACCAAGGTTACAGATCCAAAACCGGATTTCGCGTTCCTTTCGGCCGCGAAATCCGGCAAATCTCGGATCAAAAATCCGTTTTTGGATTCTCCGAAAGGAACACACCCTCAATTTGCTCACGGCAATTTCAATTTGCTTACGGCAGTTTCAATTTGCTCACGGCAATTTCAACTTCGCTCACGGCAATTTCAATTTGCTCACGGCAATTTCAACTTTGCTCACGGCGCCCCAAGTGCATCGTGAGTTCATTTTTCAGGGGTGACCCTATTCCGCGGAATGACGGAATGGAATGGCGGAATGGCGGAATGGCAGAATATTCTAAAACACGGAATGGCGGAATATTCTAAAACACGGAATGGCGGAATATTCTAAAACACGGAATGGCGGAATATTCTAAAACACGGAATGGCGGAATATTCTAAAACACGGAATGGCGGAATATTCTAAAACACGGAATGGCGGAATATTCTAAAACACGATTGTCGATACGATCAGGGCGTGAAAAATGATCCTTTTTCGTACCCTGATAAGATGCCCAGATAAGATCTTTCATCCTGGGTTTTTTCTCTGCAATGAACACAACATCTGCGAGAGAAAATCACACGCAACTATGAAGCTTACGTGTTGTAACACAAACTTCGAAAGGACACTGACTTAGCAAAACAGCTCGCAAAAAAACAAAATCACGTCATGTATAATGCCTTGAAAATGACCAAAAACGTGACATTTAAAGTTCCAAAGCAATTGCAACACTTACCGTCGTCTTCCTTCATGCTGCCGTACTTCTCTGAGTGTGGGAAAGTGAGCCTGCAATATTAAGGCACCAGGAGGATGAAAGATCTTATCTGGGCATCTTATCAGGGTACGAAAAAGGATCATTTTTCGCGCCCTGATCGTATCGACAATCGTGTTTTAGAATATTCCGTCATTCCGTGTTTTAGAATATTCCGCCATTCCGTGTTTTAGAATATTCCGCCATTCCGCCATTCCATTCCGTCATTCTGTCATTCCGCGGAATAGGGTCACCCTTTTTCAGCACATTGTTCATGTAAGCACCACAACTTCCACAAAACATCTCACAGCTTCTTGATCATCCACAAACCTTGTTCTCGCCGGTTCAAAACCTTGTGTAAGATTAGCACAAATACTTATATTAAGCACTTTGGCACTCGGAAATATGGCAGAGGATATAATCAAGAAATGCGCACTGATCTATATAGCATCCATTCCGAACTTAAGAAGGAATGTGCAGAAAACGTAAGCGCTCACATTTAGAAATATCCTCAATTCAGCCAAGAGAAGAAAGTGCTAAAATTTTCAAATAATGTCTTCCAAAGAAACACACGCTTACCTTCAAGCGGAAAGGATCGAAATTTCTATCGACAAAAGTGGCATGCTCCAGTGTTAAAACCTAGCCAGCTTAGAAAATTTCGCTTTGTAATTTGTTATTACCACAGACAAACCCAATATTTTGTAGGTTTTTTCACTGATTCGCTTGAGAAAGAGCAATGAAAATTTCTGGACTTCATTCGAAACAGATCAACTACGGCAGCTAGAACTCTTCGCGTACGTGACCTAGGCTTGACCTTGAGATCGCTTGCGTTTGTTATTATAAATTCCGTTAGAGCGTTGAAAGCACATTACTTTCGTAGAAGAGAGAAAAATAAGACAACTTTTGGGTTGATTCCACAGCAATCAGCACCGAAGAAGAACCTTCATCCATGCTCAACTGATTATTATAAGCTGTGTGGAGAACTTAGGTGACTGTGTGACCCTTGCGTGACTAAAAGAACTTTGAGCGGATCTGTCAAGATCTGTCAACTGATAGCTGTTTAGTTTATTTTGTAATCATGTGTAATTTTAGACTTAGAAAACCCTAGCATGGGAAGAAAGGGTTGTTGTGTAATCACTTGGATTGTGACAGTTCTCGTGCGTCTGTTTTGTCGAGATCTTTAAGCTATTCGCGACAGCTGAATGCAACTTCTAGACATTGAGATACTGACTGACATGTCCTGAGGCGTATGATTACAGAATTGGGGAAATAACCAAAATGAAATCAAAACAAATCTACTATTTATATGTGGGAAAAATCGGAGACCTTTCGGAGTACACAGAACGGCAGAATTGAAGGATTTTGCCCGATTCCACGGCGATAGCGTGAATTTGTTTGATGTCGGCCCGCCTGCGTGACATATCTCGCGACATAGCCCCTTTAATTGAAATTGCCGTGAGCAAATTGAAATTGCCGTGAGCGAAGTTTAAATTGCCGTGAGCAAATTGAAATTGCCGTGAGCAAATTGAAACTGCCGTGAGCGAAGTTGAAATTGCCGTGAGCAAATTGAAGTTGCCGCGAGCAAATTGAAACTGCCGTGAGTGAAGTTGAAGTTGCCGTGAGCAAATTGAAATTGCCGTGAGCGAAGTTGAAATTGAAACTGTCGTGAGCAAATTGAAATTGCCGTGACACTTTTGGGCCACCGTATAAACCTGCTTAAGGACACCCACTTCTTTTGTTGGACAAGGACCTGGTCGCACTACAGTCAAAAACAAAAATTAGCCCATGTAAAAATTTCCAAAAATTTGAAACCACAAACGGAAGTTCCAAAAATTTGGGAACATTTTTGGGTTGCACTGTTCGTCCATGCTGTCAAAAACATATGCGTAATGACATGGAAACAAAAACATTACACCAAAAGCATGTTCCTCCAGAAGTGATTTCTTCTGTTTTCCTCTTTTTTTTTTCAAAATCAACCTGCCCCACCCATACACTATGGCGTCTTTGAAGTTTAGCTGGAATTTCCAATTGTTTTCAAATTTGTGAATCACCGGTCGCATTAGAAAACTTGATGTGATGGCAGATTTTTATCTTAAACAAACACAAATTTGATCAAAATTTCCCAACTTGATATGTACACTTTTCTCAGTTTCAATTGAATTTTCTCTAACATTAACCCCATTTAATACTAAATTATAAATTTGCAAGCCAACCTCATAAATATGGCCACCTCAATCTTGTACATGCATGCTGCAGCCAGTTTGTGGCCTGGGTCACAGTCCTAGCGAGATTCTTAGCTGGTCCAAGGTCGCTTTCCCTCACCCACTCTGACCGCCAGGGGGGGAGGGGGGGGGGGGGGGTACTTCCATATATGAGCTATATAGGTATGTGCCGCTGTGAAGGGAATGGTTTTCAGGCAGTTTAGTCTGTTATAGGGTATTAATAGTAATCAGAGATTTTTGGTCTACAATAGGGTATCATTTTTCGTGAAACTGATCAGTTGTGTGAAGAGTTTAGTCAAGATGAGGTTTACTGGCAAATGGCATTTAAAAATCGGTATGGCAGCCAGTGTGACATTTTTACTGACCCCTGCCTCAGACTGATAGTGAACGAGTTTCTGGAAAATAGCAAGTCTGGAATAGGTCTAGGGTAGGGTAGGGTTTTTCGGTGTTTAGTCTAGAATAGAGTTGCAAATTAATGCAGCTAAAATGGTCTAGTATAGGTTAAGGGTCTCAGAGTCCCAGTGTTACACCCCCGCCCAAACATTTGCAGAGTACCCCCACTCTCCCCGGGTCTGACTGTTAAATATTTCCACCAATCAGAGTACGTTTAGTCGCATTCTTGAAATTCCTGATGGACAAAAAATTCCTGATGAAGTAAACATGACTAACAACCATTCCTGATCGGTGGAAATATTCAACAGACTGGCTAAGAATCAGGTTAGGACTGTGGCCGCCACAAACTGGCTGTAGCATTGCTTGTACATGTACATGATTGAGGTGGCCATATTTTTTAGCTTGGGTCTGAGAATCAGGCTGCCACAGTCCCATGGCCCCATTGTGCAGAGCATCCCTTCTCAAATCCCTTTATGTGTTCCATTCTGAGACAAGACTGAGTCACATTCCAAAAAATATACCTGTAGCATCTCATTTACAGGGGAGAAGTAACACTCCTGGTCACCAAATATAACCATTGGCTTGATAGATTAAAACAATAAATTTATCTCTCAGTTTTTAATGAATTGCTTTTCTTCATCTATTTTTCAGTTTGCAATGTGCATCTGCAGAAATTGTGGAACATTATTGGATTCTCACAAAAAACATCAAGTCATGAAGCAATTGTTTTAACAGTCTGATTTTTAAAGGTACGTTGTGTGCAACTTTAAAATAAAAGAAATAATTTTTAAAATAATTTGCAATTTATTGTCTTCAAAATAAAAGGCACAGTTGGAAGTAAGCCGTTCAATAAGTTAATGTTAACAAGTTGGGTCATTTTAGTGGTAAAAATTCAATAAACTGTACTTTGATGCGATTAATTAAACATTCGTTTTTTTTTTCCTATAGTTATAAATATACTTGTCTATTTTATTTTTTCGCCGGCGTTTTTTTCTTTTAATGTACACAAGGGCACCTTTTCAATTCTCGATATGTGTTAATTTTACAATTTTAAGTTTACGATTTTGTCAGTAACAAGCCACAATTTTCTCTACAATTTTAGGGACCGTTTAATTTTTTATGAGCATGAGGGGGGGGGGGGGGGGGGGAATTTGTGCATTGCTGGTAATAAATGGCATGACCCCCCTCTCCACATGCCATTTTTTTCACATGTCCCCCTCATAGAATGTAACTTTTATTTAGATGACCCCCCCCCCCTCCCCTCACACAGATGAAAAAAAATGATATACCTGTGAAACGTCATGCGTACTCTTCATTCTGCAATGAACGTTAAAAGTGTTAAAGCCGCGTGAGTTAAGTTTCTCTCCCATATATGTATTGAATTCAAAGGTGATTATTGTAATTTATTCATGAGATAAAAGATATAAACTTGCACTTGTCAAAGTCTTCTTTCGTATTGTGTATTATTCATTTATATATTGTAACATGCTTTTCAAAATTGAAATTGAGATCCTCCCAATTTGTTAATTTCTAGGTTAAGACTGCATTTTTAAGCCATTCTTCTTGTAAAAATGCAAATTCCCACTGCAGTTTGTGGCAAAATAACAGTATTCTGACAGGGGAACCATAAATTTGTAAGTGTGATTTGCGATTCTATTTTGTAACTTTCTTTCTTTCTTTTTTTTTTCTTTCACAATATTTCAGGTCATTATTTTAGATAGACCCCCCCCCCCCCCCCCCCCCCCTTTTCACTCCATTTTTTTGGAGCAGCGCCCCCCCCCCACCCCCCCCCCCCCCCCCCCCCCCCCCCCCCTCCCCCTTTAATGCCAATTTTTTTGGGGTGCCCTCCCCCAAATCCCACCAGCCCACCAATGCTCATAAAAAATGAACGGTCCCTTAGTTACGCCTATCTTCCCGCAGAAGCCTAAAAACCTTCAGGTAATATAGCGTCAAAAATTAAATTGGCCACCGTAAAAAGATTAAAAGATTAAAAAAGCTGATGTTTCGAGCGCTGGCCTTTCGTCAGAGCGAATATAGCGGTCATGCAAGTTTCAGTTTTTTAGTTTCAGTTGTGGTTAGCGGTGAAATTAATTTAAAAAAGTGTTCAGGTGTTGGTGCCTGTATTAAAGATCCAGGCAAGGAATTCTACACAGGGATGGCTCTTTCACAAATGTTTTTGTAAACAAATTTATTTAAAATTGTGCAGATCTAGGTTAAATACCGGGTACATGTAGCTATTAAGATCCATCTCATTCCAAATGAAGCCAAGTAAAAAAAGACAAAAAAAAGTTGCCTGTTGACACTGTTTCAATGTTAACTTCGCTTTCAATCGAAGAAATTCGATATGTTTACATGCTAATCGCTTTTTTTTAACATTTTGAGATTTCTGAAGTTTTAATTTTTGAATGAAAACATGTACGGAAAAAAAAAGACAACTTCTAACGTTTTAGACAGAACTCCAAAAAACTTTAGACTCTTTCTCTCCGCGAAACATGTCGATAATAAGTCTTATTAAAGGTAATACTAGTAGTAATCATAGATTATAGTGCGTAGTACCTCAGTTTCATGAATTAATTCAGCCACTGTTGAAAAGGGCTATGTCGCGAGATATGTCACGCAGGCAAAAACGTCGGGCCGTCATCAAACAAATTCACGCTACCGCCGTGGAATCGGGCAAAATCCTGCCGTGCTGTGTACTCCGAAAGGTCTCAGATTTTTCCGACATATAAATAGTATTTTTGTCTTGATTTCATTTCGGTTATTTCTCCGATTCTGAAATCATACTCCTCAGTACATGTACCAATACCGGAACCGGAAATGAGAAATTTCGACGTTTAAGTCACGCAACATTCAACGTGAAATTTCGCAAGATTTTTCGGATACAATTACAACTACCAATTGCAAGTAAGACACAAGACTGTTGAATATAATTCCTTTATTAGCTAGACAAATTTTAGTCACAAAACTGCGAAATCTTTAGTCGCAAATGCGCCCGATACAGGCGCAATTTCGAGCACTGTAAAGTTAAATTATCTGCGTTCGCCTGGCGCGGCCGGTCAGTGAATTATTGCTACAAGACATAAGCAAATTGCACCGTACCGTAGAACATCGCGAAGAACGACGTCGGTATTTAGGTGAAAGCTTCCCAAATCAGGCAGAGAACCACAGCAAAATCAAGATAGAACATTCAAAACATACCAGAACGGCAGCGAGGAAAATCTGTAACTTCTTGCTTGATTCCAAAGAGACCCAACAACTTACTTGGTCCGGAGAAGAACCTTCGTCCAATTTTTCCACTGCGTACTTTTACTAGGCATTGAAATATTGAGCCGTACGATTCCAAAATCGGGAAAATATCCGAAACTAAATCAAGACAAATAGATTATTCACATGTGACATTTCGGAACCCCAGCTCCCCAAGATGATGCCTGATTTCCACGCGATGCTGGATACTATTGTGACGTTTCAAAATGGCGCAGATTTGGTACCGACACTTTTCTTGATTCGTTCCGCTTAGCCTAGACGACGCGCTAAGAATGCTGGATACTATTGTGACGTTTCAAAATGGCGCAGATTTGGTACCGACACATTTCTCGATTCGTTCCGCTTAGCCGACAAGATTAGGAAGCGTCTCCTTCGTCGACGCAACAATAAACGAGACTTAACTTGACAAAAAAAAATAGAAGTTTAACTTGTTTCGTAAGTAATAGACGCGGCGAGGCTGACCGCAGAATGACACAAATCCTCACAAATCTGTCAACGGACTCGTTTTCATTCTCGTCCCCAGAGCCCGCGTTGAGACGCAATTTAAAAAAAAAAGTGGAGCTCTGGGGACGAGAATGACTCGTTTTCAAACTCGCGAACCGTGAGCCCCTGCGCACTACACTAGTACCCGGTTCTCTGTACCGTGCCCACAAAATATTAATTTATGCCAATCAAAATAATCACAAGCCTGGTCTCTGTCTTTCTCTTTCAACCTGAAGGTCCGTGGTTCGAGCCTGGTCTCTGCCGCCGTGTTGTTTCGTTAAACTAGAACCTTTACTCCGTATTATCCTCCCAGGGGTCCGGTGGACCTTGAAAATTCAGAAACAGCGGAGCGCAGCAATTGCGACGAGAGCGAAAGCTCGCTCCACAGCAGCAAAAAAATCCCATGCAGACAAAAAGGGAAAAGCGGTCATACGTGTTAAACTGATGCGCCAGTTGTCTCCTGAAAAAAAAATGCTGGAAGATGAATTAACGAATAAGGTTCTCTCGTTCTCGGTTGATTTGAAGGGGGTGCATGGTCTGGTTTGAAACACATGTAACGCTTCGACTAATTCTTTTTCGGTCCCACGAACGGTCTTTCTACGTCAGCGAAATTTATATCCGGTAATTGTAAGCACCAGCTGCTTTCTCGCATTTAACAGCCAGGATCCACGCTTATTATTCTCTATAGAAGAAACCATCAGTGAAAGTAATTCATCTGCGCTAGACTGCAATTAGGATGAACTGAAAGCTTTCAATGAATCCATGCAGCAATGAAAACTGATACAATGAACATCATCGATATCATAAACATGCTTCGTATCGAGGAAACCATGAATTGCGATGAAAAAAACCCCGCTTATTTCAATAGAAAACCACGATCAAAATGTCCACACTAAATCAAAAGGTTTTGTCGGCTGTTTAGTAATGGTCCAAAACATTTCAGTTTTGAGTTGTTGTTTTTCGGGTTTTTTTTTCACACTTTTGCTTAAATATTTATTGGTTTCGTTGTAGGACTTGCTTATCAGTGTCGATTTTGTTGTAAATTAAGTTTGGGCAAATTGAATTTATCTTCAGTCAGTAGTTAATTTTAAGAGAAGGCGTTGTTATCTTTTCTGTCGCGTTAATCGTTTACAGAGTACTAAAGGGGAAATAAATTATCAATGCAGTGCATTCATTCATGTTGCGAATAATCCCCCCGGGGGTGGGGGGGGGGGGAACTTTAGGGTGCTAAAATTTTAAATGATCACCGTTAGAATTATCGCGGTACCTTTTGGGGTATTAAGCCGAAAAAAATATGACAGAATATGACATGTGTTGTTTTAGATTTGGTACCTCTTAGGGGTAAAAATTCATTTGAACAACGCCCATCAAACAAGATTCTGGAACCTTTTAGGGTGTTTTTTGAAAATTTCCGACGAGCATCCCCGTCATTTTTATATGTGAGTTCCCCCCCAACCCCCCCCCCCCCCCCCTCCCCCCAGGGACTAATCGCCGTCGCTACTTTTCTACGTCGGTATATTTAGTAAGCCCCTACTAATCAGTTGAGCTGTGGTCACTCAATGTTGTCTTTCCTGTGTGTAATCCCTTTTTAAACTAAAGAGACAGAGAGTATATTTCAAGTTCAGCAAGCTTTCTATATTTCTCGTCTTCATCAAAATAATAAAGTTAGCCATATACCAAGCTTGAAAACTGCAGAAGGGGTCTAAAGTTTATCATCAAACTTTATAAATTTGAAAGCAGTTCAACAGCGACAATTTACAAACGCTGTATTATTTACATTTACATGTCACCGACCAATTTGTAGATATATTTTTGTAATTCATAAATTATAACCTTAATTTCTTTCTGTATATTGGTATCAATAGCAAGGCTTTTCTAGGACCATAAATTTCATTTGTATATCTTTGTTATTTATAATTAAAATTATCATCCTCTTTCTCTTTTTTATTTCTATATTTGTGTCTGAATAGTTTCCATAGTTTCTCGATGTCATTTCTCTCTATTTTTTAACATCTCTGGGGCGTTTGATTGTCCTATCATGTAAATCCTTTAAAAGCATCAAGATTCATGTTGAGTTTGCTAAATCGATCATCACAAAACAATTGTTCTTGAAAAGAATCTTATCTATTGTACAGTTGTTTATCCTGCAAGCGACCCAAAAAAGAAAATTTACTTAACGTGAAATATCTAGTCTCAATTCCTTACGTCGTAATTTCAATATAAAACTACGAATAAACAAAAAAGGAAACGTTTCTTAGAGCCTGTGAGCGATCAGTATCGTAAATGAGTACATGTAACCGCTTTGATATAGGTCTCCTAAAAATAATGTATTTTTCACTCTTCATAAAAAATAGAAAGCATGTTATTGAAGTTTTCTTTGCAAACATACAAGACACGTCTACTTTAATATCCTTCAACAAGGCCATGCACGCCCAGTGTTTCTTTTTTTCCTTTTCTTTTTTCTAAAATCGATTTGCCAGAAAACCATCGGCACAACACTGAGAGAAATGTCCGCGAAGCCGGCGCCTTCTATCCGATCGATTTCAATTGTGAAAAGTACAAACACCAAACACAAGAATGGAATAATTACTGTCTAAAGAACACATAATCATTGAAGTGATTCCATTTGGTTTCCTCGCTTTCTGGGTCGTAACCAGCCCCGCCAGCGGAGCTGGTGATGAGCTTGAACCCTCTGTCATGCAACTGGTCGAAGGCCTTTTCCAGATAGTTGTGCTTCAGATAAAACCGGTTTGTGTACCTGTGAACAGCGTCGTCCCGGTCTGGGTCTCTCGTCTCGTTCAGCCACTCACCGAACACTTCTCTCGCCAGCGCCACGTTGCCGCAAACTAAAATCCGCTGCAACTTGCGAAATTTCACATCAGCCACCCCATCGCGTCCAAACGCGTACGTCCCACGAACCCCAATAGACAGAAATCCAGATGGCTTGCTATTTATATCGCGACTGCCCGTTTTGACTCGCTCGTGTTCGCGTTGTAGAGCTTTAATTATGCCCTTCAGTCTAAAAAACTCTGCTTCGGCGAGCAGTCGGTCTCTCTCGTTGAAATTCTCCGGCAGTGACAGCTTAGAGTTACGAAGGTAGTCCAGAATGTATCGGAATAGCATGCCGTCGCGATCGATGAAGAACCGGCCGCGAGAGTCTCGAGGGATTTTCTGTTTGCCGCTGAACATCGCGCTAAGCACCGAGTCGGGATCTTTAAGAAGCGTTGGCAGCGAAGTTGTGTACAATTGCCCACCTACGTTTAGCTCCACGACAGCCGGTAAATTCTGATCCGGTGGCGATTCCTTTGGAGATTGCATATTTCCAAGACTGGAGAAGAAGCGAAGGGGATGAAGATTTTGAATGTTCAATTCAGGCTGGTTTTGCCAAAAGGTAAATAATTGCTTTTTGTGCCGCGCACGCGCAACTGGGTCCCTTCCGATTCTAAGATGCGGCAGTTTTCCTTTCAACGGAACATCTGCTCGTGTTTTCAAAGACTCCGTGATTCAATGATGAATGCTCGTTGTTTCCTATTCAACCAGGGGAAGCTTCAAACGAAATAAACGCATCACGCCTTTTTGCTTTCACAGCTAAGACAACTTTTATGTAATTTGTTGTCGTGTCTTTTGATCGATCTTCAAATGGACTTTTTTTATGACGAGTAATAATTTGGTTGAACGAAAAATATAACTGACTATACCACGCCACATTTTAAACTTTATTACCGTGAAAAAACAATAATGTTTTCTTCTGAATTAATTTTAGAAATTGAAGCTAGGTTTTTGCCGAAATTTAAAGCGTCTAAATCGTTCCCGAAATGTGTTAACACCTTTTAAGCCCAAAAGCGACTGCCGTCCTTTTAGTTTAGTATATTTGCTGCAGTGAAAGCGAATTTGCATGTCAAAACAAAGAGATCCGACTACGCACGACGCTCAATATATTGCTTTCTACTGTTATTTTTTATTGGGTCGTTTATGTTGCTAACATGTCGGACAAACGTGAAACAAAAATAGACAAAACAACGGCGGTTTTCTACAAAAGTCGCTTTGAAAAAGGTAATCAGACGGTCGGTCTAACACGGCTGTAAGACAACTCTATTTCATATTGCAAATAGGCCGCAGTACAGTAGAAATTTTATACAAACGCTTGTGTGGCATAAATTACCAAGTCGCCATCGCTTTAGGAAAAATAAAATACTACAGAAGCCCGTAAATATTTAATGCACTGGTTCAATTTTGCCGGGTCTTAGTATTATTTTCCGTGCAAATAGACGCGGTTTAATGTTTTTCCTCTAGTTTTCTTTTCTAAGTGATTAATTTTTTTTAAGTATTCTTGTTCGTTTGAAAGGCAATGAATTATTCGGGCAGCTACGAATGTCATTTGCACGACGTGAATTGGTCGTTAAATGCAAAAGAAAGTTTAAATTGGACGAAAACAACAATTAACGAAATGACTGAAAATGCGCTCTTTTTTCACTCGCCCACGCAAACGAAAGAGCTTTGTTTCGCTTTTCGGAAAGACTCGGATCATATTTCGATTAATTCTTAGTTGGAATTCAAGAAAAAAAGTTCCGAAATTTCCCTCACAAAAACGTTATAGAACCACCTTGTACAGCACAATTAACAGATACCACAGAAACATACTGTTCTGTCGCTTTAATTTGAATGGTCACACTTATGGATTTTATCCACAAACCGTCAAATTTATTATTTATAACCACCTTGCACTACATCTCTTAAAAACTGAGCACCTCAGAAAAGTACCATTCAATAGGCTCAATTGAGTATCTCGTATTTTTTTTTTGTAACTGTATTTTTAATTTCGGCTCACCAGATAGACAAATCATTGGTACTAGTGCAGAGAGCGAACAGTATTTGCGCGTAATATCTTGCTTCGAAGCGGAGATATCACACGTATAGCTTGCAATTGGTAAATTTGGAAGTGTTTGTAATGTATTGAGCGAATCTTGCGGCATACCGGGTATGCAAGAAATTACTACCGCCGGTGAAACGTCTGTAAAAACTAGAACATTCAGCCACTGACCTATATCTCCGCTTCTATTGGCAAGATATAACGTATAACGCTAAAATGACAAGGTTTGTTAATTTTAAGGTACGAGGTGTTCCTAATATTAAAGTGTTGTTTCCAGCTGTGTCAATGATTTATCTGTCTCAGAGATCATCTGTCAGAGCCGAAAAAGAAAAAAACAAGGAGGTGGTCTCGCCCGCAATTTAGAATTTTATTCAAGAATCTAAGGCTCCTTCCGGGGAATAAAATGCCTTAGAGAATAGCAAATTTCAGTAGGAAAGTCTTCACGTTGCTTTCAGTTTTAAGTCGTCAATATATTTTTGTTTTTAGAATTTTAGCGCTCTAGCAATATTAGAAAATCATAATTAGTTTATTCGAGTACTAAAGTTGGCAGTCCTTTTTAGCGGTGTCGTCAACCATCCGCTACTATCAGAACATTGTGGTATCCCGATTACACCCGAGGAACACTGGGAACTAGGTCACGTCGCTGAAAAATGAATAATACCTGCCAATATTCGGTTCCTTTATCAGTGGTATCAATAAATACTTTTCTTTTCTGAAGTCAACGAAGTTACGCTACGTTCTGAGTCGCCACTGCTTTTTTAAAAAGAAAACGCGTTTAGTAATAATGTGATGATTTTTGGCAAGAATAAAAATTTAATGCGGAAAAATGTGATGTTGTTATAGGCCGAGAAGAGAAATATACCTTGAAAATATTGCGTTTCTTCGATAGAAATAATTTGGGTTATTTTAAGTGTTCAAACCAAGTAAACCCTTCAGAATTCATTTGTTCATCCATTCTACACAACTCTGACAAGGGGAGAGATTGCAATCCCAAATTGTGTTAAATAAGACAAAAACATAACCATAAACACATCAAACTGCCAACAGGTACAACTGTTAAAAAGTTTACATTCAACATTCATCTTCTGTAACTAGCGATGGGTTTAGACATCCACGACACATGTCATTATATGATGAAAATGTCAAGCCCTCCATTTCCATGTGCACGAAAGCAACTTTATCAGTATTCAGTTTTCAGAGGAAACCATCGAATGTAAGTTTTTAATCAGTCCACTATGATTATCTTTGGCCTTATTCATTTTGAATAATTTTGTATTATTCAAGATGTCCGGGATTATAAACGGCGCTATTCTCCTAGAATTCATCCCCTTATAATGTAGTTTATAAATCATACGTACAGTTACAGTGTAAGTCTCGTACACACAAGCAAATTTTCTTTGACAACGGATGAATAAGTTTCATGGGACAAGTGTCTTTGCGCCGGGAAGGCCTTTGTGACAGCGGAAGAACACTCCGCCGAAAAATTAAGAAAAAAGTCGAAAAGCCGTGAAACCAAAGTGAAAAAAAAAATGGAAAAATAAATGGCTCTTCTTTCAAACAATAGTCGCTTCATTGAAGCTTGTAGCCTGCTAGCGGTACTTTTATTTCAAAATACAGCCACACAAGGGGAGCTAAAAATAGTTAATGGTTGGGGTTTGTATATTCTACGTATATTGTTGTACACGCCGTTAGCCGCCATGAAAGCTCGAAAAAACACACATGGACGCAGGATCTAGTTCTAGTTTTCTTTGTCAGTCGAGTCGTACGTCTACACGAGCAAATTTCAGCAAAGACATTTGTCATAGACAAATTTCACACATTTTCTCATATATACAAGTAAAAAAACTTTGTCAAAGAACATTTGCTCGTGTGCATGGGGTTTTAGACTTGAATCTGTTAAGAACGGTATAAAAAACCTGACAGCAGAAATGTCACATAGAGATGGTGAATTGACTAAACGATTCCCGAAGCAATTTCGATTATTTTGGAATGAATTCGGTAAGCTTTGTCGAATAAAATAACATTGAACTTAGGCCCCGTCCACATGTGCACGTATCCGGATATTTTTTAATCCGCAACTTTTTTGATGCGGATTAGAAATATTCGCGTCCACACGTAGCTAATTCGAATGGTATTTGCCCGTCCACCCGTATCCGGATTTGCTCTAGTACCCAGGGCTCCTCTTAAATGTTGTCAACAGAGCATGCGCAAAGGCCAACATTTTTGTGCGCCGCGTTGTGCGAGTTTGGCGGCGAATTCGATTGCTTTCGCCAAGTTCAACTGTAAAAATTAGACTTGAAATAAGTCCAAGTAGAAGTGAAGCGATACTTCCATGTTGAATATTCGAGCGGTTAAAGACTGGATCCGATACTGTTACGTCAGCGTATTCAGAAATATCTGGATTCGACCGTCCACACGATGCCGTACTCGTAGCGTATTCAAAAAATTCCACTCTGGATAGCGGATTTAAAAAGTTGCGGATTCGTAAGCCGAATTTGCCGGATACGTGTGGACGGAAGACCAATCCGCAAAAACTGAGTTGCGGATTCAAATATATCCGGATACGTGTGGACGGGGCCTTAGTATTGTATACTTCAAGTCGGCGGAATTGCTTTTGTAGATTTTTTATATATAAAGTAAGGTCAGGTGCAGGGGCCAGTTGCAAAAAAAATGTAACTATAGACGTAACAGCTAACGTTCAGTCCATTCCAATTCACTATTTTAACATCAGACGTTAACTGGCCCTAGGGCTTTTGTTATCAGTCATTTACAGATGGATTTTTGCGTACAATTTTTAAGTGTCCAGACACTATCCACATAATTTGTGCTTAATGCCTTGCTTGATTCGCTCGGAGTTTGTCAGGGATGCTATTGTGACAGTAACAAAAAAATCGTTGAAAACAAGAGTGAACAATTGTTCCAACAGTAGGCTTTAATTACAGTTTCGTTTCCAACCAGAAGTATTAACCAAATAATATAGAGCGGTTTTCAGTTGAGTATGAAAAGTGATTCCGCAGTTGCTTTGGGTTTGCATTGCTACGCTTTGTAATTGGCTAAAAAAGTTCGCTCCACGTTATCGACCAATCAGAAGTAAAACCAAAACCAATCGTGACTTGGTCGCACGCGTTTTCCCGCGCTTGGCGCCCATGACATGTATTTGCTTCGCGTTCTGATTGGTTCATCGGACTTCTTGGTCTGTTGGGATTGGTCAGAGTAATAACTTTAGTTTTGGTTTCACGACACTCAATTGAAAATTGCTCTATTTTACAACCATTTGCATCTTATAAAGCTAAAATAAATGTCAAATAGGGTGCTTACTATTTGTCTGCACTGGCTGTCTAAATCGTAAATGAAAATCGCCACCGAATCAAATAAAAGCAACCTCGTCCCCAGGGCTTTCTCGGCGTTCAAAATGGCGGCCTAGACCCCCCTGGACAAGGCTGCCAAAATACTTTAAGAATCCTGGAATATTTTGTCACGTGATACATGATCAATTGCCGTTATCAGAGGTTATTTCCGGCAATTGGCAGCCATATTTCTTTCTTGCAAAATGAAACCTCTATTTCAAGGGGAAGGAATACATTATATTCTTGATCATGTGTTGTTACGTGCCAAAATACTCTACGATGTTGCAGTATTTCGGCCGCCTTGTTCAGCGGTTTCTTCGAGACACATTGAACAACGAGAAGGCCCTAGGGACGAGGTTGATATAGAAGGACCGCACAACCAGTCTAGAATGACACGCAGCATTCACGAAATGACCCGTCAGGCCTGCCAGTTTTGACCAATGGCAAGCGGCCTGAAACATTCTTCATTTATACCAAAATAACTTTGTGCTAAACGGACACCCTCCGCTAATAACAGGGTGTTGGCTAAATACAGGGTGTTCGCTCAGCACAGGTTCCCATAGAATATTTGAGGTCACATATCATTGTAACTGATGCACGTTGGAAGTTGTCGTTGAAGGCCCAGTATTGTCCATTATGCTTCACGCGCCTTTGTTGTTGTTTTGGTTTGCACAGAAGCGAGGCATCTATTGTCCAGAGGCGCGTGAAGCATAATGGACAATACTGGGTCTTTAACTTGAACGGTGCGTTTCTGTTCATTTATATCAATTAAAAAACACAATAAGATGGTAAACAAGTGACCGATAATAGAGAGAACCCAAGGCTCAATGGATTCCAGTATTAGAAGCAGTAAGCAGTAAACAAATAAATATGAACCCAGAAATTTGCCCGCAACAGAAAACATTTCAGGTAATGTCTACGTTGGTTTTTGTATCAATTTTAAGCAGCGAAAGCGCCAATAATACCCAGATTAAATAATTATAAAATCCCTGTTGCCACATTACTCTAGGCTCAATTTCCAGCCGTTTTGTGGAAGATAAAATCCCACTCCCTCAAACGGCTGGGGTGGAGCCTGATATTACCCCCACATTGCTAAGCTCGACAACTTAATACATTGATTAAAAGATACATACAAACTACATACAGCTGAAGCTCCCCATGCAAATACTTCCGTGAGCGACCTGCTTCCATGAGCAACCACCCTCGTGAAACCCCGTTTACATTCTCTGTAAAACTCAGGGCGGGGCCACCCAACGAGCAATGTGAAAGAAAACCCTTGGACGCTTAATGCAGTTTGATCTTTTTGGGTTCTTTAAGCTGAATATTTCAGCAGCAGAAAATTTTAGGGAAAGGTAGCTTATCTCTCGAATTTACCAGCTGTTTTCTCATTTGCAAAAATCCAAGCTGACCTTATTTCGTACATTTTTATCCCTCGGAAAACAAAAGTCGTTCAATTTTCCGATGTTACGAAAGTTTGAGGCGACATTTCACTTAAAAAACTCTAGTTTTTAATCTCTGTAATTTATTACGAATTTTTAAGATGGCTAAGCCGAACAGCCGAACACTCAGCCGAACGGCTTTCCATCGAAACGATCCGTTGGGTGCTCCTGAAATCTCTGTAAGTAGATGTTCCCGTAAGCGACCATTCCTCAGGCGATCGCGGCAACCTTTGAGACATTTAGCACCTGGGCTTTTTCTTTCAGTCATTTTTAAACTTACAACTAGAAACTTAAAATTCGTTATTATTTTAACAGCAGTTGATTAAGAGCCAATTTAAAAGACAGAAAAAAAAAACCCGTTCGTTTTGTTTCATGTCATTTTATACGTAGTTATCAGAAACACTGTTTACGTTATCCCTTTGACATGATTCAAGTTCCCGCCTTAGGCGACCAAATTCTGTCTTTTAAGTGAAAGGTCGCTTAAATGAACCGATTCTCGTATGCGACCAGCTCTGATTACAACCCCTTTTTGAAATACCACGGTGGTCGTTTCCGAGAGCTTCAACTGCAGTGAAAGCATTTCAGTGTGAAACGTAGGTTGATTGATTGATTGACTTTATGTTTTAGTGTGTGACGATTTTGTATTTTTATATTTGTTTTTTGTGCCTGGACCGCGGCATAAACCGAGCTACCGAACACACTGGCCTAGGCCTCGGGGGTCCAAAAATTGAAGGACAATTCAATTAATAGAGATAAACGTAAACAAATAGTAGGGAAATAAAAATGTAAAACTATATGATTGTTTGTTTATAAAAGTTCTGTTCTTACTGATTACCCTCAACTAAGCTTGACACCATAATGCATGGATTTAAAGATAGGTACAAACTACATATCAAAAAAAATTGTACCCCAGTTGGAATAACGTTGATAGATTGACTGATTGATTGATTGACTGATTGATTGATTGATTGATTGATGGTTGATTGATTGATTTTTATTCTATTCTTTAGTGTGTAGCTATTGTTTAAGTTTTGGTTTTATCTTTTTGTTGTTGTTTCTGGTCCGTGGCACTAACCATAAACTGGCATAAGTCGGGGGTCCAAAAATTTGCAAGGGCTTAAAGAAATAACTATATATTGTATATTTATCTTCACTCTACGCTATTGATCAACACGTCTTGCGACACATAAACTGGCGGCCCAAAAAATGCTATATAATCGAACTATATGCTGTATACTTATTCTCTCCCCAAACAACAACTCTTCTTCAAACCCTTGAACTTTCGGCAACTGACAAATATTTCAGGTTATTAATAACCTAGACATGGTTATTGGATTTCTAGGTCTTTCTGGCGTTTTTGTCCTTTAAACTAACACATGTTATCAGCTGATAACCTACTACCTGTGACAAAAACGTAAACAAATTACAAGTTACAAAAGTAAGTTAAAATACCGTTTTTAAAATGGCGCAAAAATAAACACCAGCATTGCCAAATAATCTCAGCAAAATGTGAATTCTGAAAAACAGAAACGGGTACCTTTATTTTTTTATTATAATTTGGGAGAATAATATTTGGGCAAAAACCAACAACATAAGAAAAGCCGAGGCATCTGTATTTTTAACGTTTCAATTCATTTGCCTGTGAACTTCTCTCGCGGATTTTAACAAAACCAATGCATGGGAGATTTTAAAAACGCTTTTAATCCCAGCCTCATCCTCTTTTAGATATGGACAGAAGAATCTGCTGCCTGGTATGTTAATATCACAATTCAATTTTTTTTCAATGGCCAAATCTTCCAAACACTAAATATTTCGCGCTATGTTTTATTTGCGCCAGTTACAAAATGACGGAATCTACAAAAAGAGCCGATATGAAAGCTGAATAAAAAATCAAATCAGACGGTGACGTGGAAGTGGTCGAGATCGTTGCAATTCTCACCACGTCTGCGCTGCTGGAAAATCACGAGTAAAAATTCGCAACGTGTCGTCGTTTTTAAATGCCGCCCAACAGTATAATTTCTTGCTGAGGTACAGGCTGTCTCCCAAAATTCCATACTGCAAGATTAAATGAAAGATCTTTGGCCTATCAGAAATTTCAAACTCGACGGAACGGCTGCGATCATACACAACTACAGTGGCTTTTTCTGGGTTAAAATCACTGCTGACATATCCCTTTGAATCAAATGTTTGGGCGTTGACCGATCCGTCGTGTGTTTGCATTTTCACAATGAAACGCGCTCCATCTCTTGGGGGAAGGGACGCAGAGCCTGGGTTTGTTGACTCCAAACCTGGATGGGTTGAAGAAATCCGGTAACGAACATCCCCAGGTTGGCCTAACGGGAAGGAAACGTCAATGAAGCTTCTTTGACCTGCAGCTTGGCAGACGTACCTGTGCCTATCCCAGTGCAGTGCCTGGCATTCCTTTCCACAATACATCGCTGTACTGCAATGCTTACAAGATGCTAAATCAGCACCAGTTTGAAAGCAAAAGGCACACTTTAATTTCATGGTTGTTGCCTGCAATTGATTTCGCTCATTGCCGTTTTGAAAACACTGATTATTGGATTTAAAATCTGCTGTTACCATGTTGGGAAGAGAGATGTCGGATCCCACACTCACATCACTCTGGCGCACACCCAGAACTTTCATGTGTTTTTCTACGAATTGCTTCTCAAAAACATCTTGCAACTGACTCGAGAACGCATATCCTTCGAAGTATCTTAATTCTTCCTGAAAGGCAGGTCCACAATTGTCATGAATAGCATTGTTTTCTACCACACAGGCTGGCTTTCCTGGGCTTTGCCTGCCAACTCTTACACCGCCCATGTCGTTGTTGCAAATCTCGTTTCCTTTATAGCAACCACCCGAGTTGTGCGACACCCAGACTCCCCACCGGACGTTTTCAAATACTATGTTTCTTTGAAAAAGTATGTCATTGACGCATAACGACACACGAACGCCATATCCGCCGTTCTGGTAAATCTTATTCTCTTGTATTGTCACAGATAAACCAGTTGAATTCGGAGCTGAACCTGACACGATAATACCTTCGTATTTGTTGTCATAAATTTGAGAGCCCGTTACTTTTACCTCTTTTGGCAAGACGGCTTCGGAATTTGGATAGGCATGGATTCCTTCCGTGTTTCCATGAACGAGACAATCATGGACCACAACACTCCCATTGTCAACTACTCTTATGCCAGACGAATATTTGGGATTGCTTCCATTTCCACAAACGCGGCATTTTACAAGAGAAGCCAGAGCTTTAGGTCCCGCGCCCACTATAATCCCACCACCCTTGCTGTTGCTGATTTTGCATCTGAAGAATGATGCTGTTCCACCAACTTGAATAGCTGGCTTGTCTGCTGATTCAGAGGTGCACTGAAAGTTGCATTGATCAAATTCTATTATCACTTGGGGCGGAACGAGGACACCAGATTTCGTTTCAAAGTTAACGTTCTGGAAACAGCAATTGTTGTTGAGATAAAGTAATTCAGTTCTCAAAGTGGCACCTTGGTTTTTGCTTATTGCAACTAGACTAGTGTCCAACATGAGCCGTGGCATTATGCTAATTTCATACTGCGCATCTTGCAGCAAAATAACATTATATGCGTTGCGTCTTAAAGCACCCTTCAGTGATTTAGAAGAGCCAACAACCGCCCAGTTTCCTTCTTCATCTTTGAAAACACTTTGGAAAGGTGCATATTGTCGACACTTTTCTGCGTTGTGATAATATGCCATGGCTGCAGAGCATAACGAGTGGAGATCTCTTCCAATTCCGCTTAAAGCCAAAGCCTTCCTTGCGTGTCCTTTCCAGCAGTTGGGCACAATGTCAATATACCCCTCGGAATCTTGAAGAGATTCTTCATAATTTCCCAGTTTGAGATGTGCAGTTGCTCGATTGATAAGCAGGCGTGGGTCTGGCTGATCTGTTTCCTTGCTTGCTTTCAGCGCCTCTGTGTACGATTCAACTGCTTCCTTGAAACTTCCTTCTTTGAAAAAAACGTTCCCTCGAAAACCAATGACAGCACTTTGCGGTTGGTTTGCATCATTTCCAAATTCCTCAAGGCCTTGTTCTTCTATCATTCTCAGACTGTCCTTTTGTTGCTTTTTTGTCGTACTCATTTCTGCTATGATTGTGACTCGGCACTATCCAATTGAGCTCTTGGAAGTTTAGTGGCGTTGTTTGCAGAATTTACTGTTGTTGTGCAAGCGCGTTGATGGTTCTGAGCAAAGCAAGATTAGAACCAATACTTTTTACGTATTTACCTTCTTTGGCTTTGCTGGAGTCAGAAGGTCTTGAGTGCCAAGAAGCGGTTTACCGAGATACTTTTGTAGCCCTGTATGGAAAGCAAAACAGGTACACAATTTAATTTACATTTAATTTATTTATTTAATTCGCCACAAAGTATGTAACGGAAGTAACGATTACTATAACTTAGCTGTTCTGCAGACATTACAAACTGTCTATAATATGCAGTCGAACCTCTCCTAGCGGACACCTCTCTGATACGGACACCTCTCTATTACGGACAGTTTCCAATGTCGCGTCAAAATTCTCACATATTTTCTTTAAAAAACCCTCTATAATACGGATCCTAGACTTGCCACAAGTCGACTGCGAAGTCCCCGAGAGCCGCCCGACCACCCAAAACGAAAAAATGAAAAACGGACTTTGAGAAAGTCTATACGGATCCTCTCTAATACAAACAACGGACACCGAATCTCATCCCCAGAGAGCAAATTCATATAAACTTAACTTCTTTATTACGGACACTCCGGTGATCAGGTGATGATAGTTTGTGTATGTAATACAATTTCCTGTTTGTGGTTACAAACTGAGATATCGAAAGGAGTTTTCAGAATTGTACTTTGTTACTTTTTTACATGAAACATTGCGTTGTAGTTCATTTTGTTTTAAAACAATGATTCGTATACAGTATGCAGCTGATATGTGCAATGTAGTACCAGCGGCGCTACTGATAGTGTCTCAATGCTGTATATTAATCAATTTAGATGCAGTATAAAGACGAGTTGTGGGCCTGTTTTTAGTTACTGAACACTTAAAACTGTTAGCGGAGTCTTAAAAGTGACATCATCATAGAGGTGCATCTCTCTGGAACAGTTTGCCCTACAATCTAAGGCAAAAGAAGTCTCTTTAAGTTAAATACACGGCATTCATGGAAAACAGGTCTAGTTCAGTGTAATTACGAGTAGCATTTTTATTAATAGACTTTATAGATACGTATTAATTGTTAGTAGAAATTATCATGTAGTTGTATTTTATTTTGTACCAACCTGATGAATTTTTACCGTGTTAAAATAAAGATTTGAGATTTGAGATCATCGTGGTGACCTATAATACAGACACCTCTCTAATACGGACACTTTGCTCTGTCCCTTCGGTGTCCATATTAGAGAGGTTCAACTGTATATATGTTTCTGTTTGAAAGCAAAAGAAAATTTGGATAAAAAAGGAAACAAAACGACATCATCCGTTATCCCACTTCCTTTATCCTTGATCCTTGTTCTAGATTTTCCAAGAGCTGAAGCACGTTGCTGCTTTGTTTGATATTGAATTCCCTGTATCCGATTTGAACGTTTTTGTGGCCTCTATGCTTTTACTATGAATGTGGAAGGTTATGTTGTGTCCTTTTTATTCCGTCGTAAACAGTAGAAGCCATCGTGAGGTTGTAACTTTTTTGTGATCGATGTACATTAATATGTTCGTGACGGTAATGTGGGTAAGCTTTTTAGCACTTGAATATTATCATATCACAGATAAATACAGAACACATACCTTCACGTATCGAGATACATCTGTTCCTTTGAAAGAATCTAAGGTACACAGTCTCACTCTCTTTATAATGTTACGATCAGCCTACTGGATGAAGACTAAAACCAATGCTAGAAAGCACAATAAATACACTGAATTTGCAGCATACGAATTCAAGGGGTGTGTATGTATAGTTGATATACTGTGCACGAAATAAATTACTATGATATCATAGACAGAAAAAAGGGAAGAAGCCTTCCATTTGACTTGACAGGCACGAGCAGGGGTTAAAAAACGCATTTTGCTTTAAAATAATCATGGACATACAGAACTTCATTTCGGAGCATAATATATAATTGGTACTTGTGACATTGCGGCACCTTCAAGAAATCCAAGTTAAAACTACTGAGACCCGAGTAGGAAGTTATTATTAAGCTATTTGTTTTGTTTGGTATTAAGACTGACCTGTCTCGTGGTTTCAAACCTTTTTTGGCAAATCTATAGCTATACCTTACTACCGTGTTTTCAACATCGCAAAATGGATCTGAGATCGCGTGACTGTCATTACATGCATATAACATGCCAGATCACATGACATTGATAATGGCACGCACAACTTATCGTCTTCCAAAGATTGACACCTATCAATCACTATCGAAATGTAATGAAATTGTTATCAAATAAAACTTCTTGTGGTATTTGAAAGGGCGTTCTGGGAGTAATCTTTCGCGTTCTTTTTTATTTTAGTTTGGCGGGCTTAAATTTGCAGGATTTAGTGGTAATTCAGTTGCTTTAAGGCAGGACTTAACCTAAATTTGAATGAAATTTGATGAGGTTTTAAGAAGGGATAGGAGTAAGAAAATGATTTTTGGAGCACCAACAGACAGTCGATACCCACGCAAGAGCACCCCAGGTTGCTAGTGGACTAACTTGGTATCCGTCTATTAATTATTAACTACAAATTCTAATTTTAAAACTTCACTAAATCTTCAACATTTCTTATTTCTTTAAATTTTTCCAATCCTTTGAGAAAAACTATTTCCTCCCAAACATACCCCAAAATCACCCAAAAATTTTCAAAACACCTCATAACATAGGTTTATGTTTTAAGCATAGAGGTTTTGGATTGCTTGAAACGTGAACGAGATATTTCCATTAAAGCCATGTCAAGTGGCGGAAAAGTGGCGTTTAGGTTAAGTCCCGCCTTAAGAGGAACATTTTCAAGAAAATCCTTGATGTAATCGACATCAAGCTAAAAGATGTCAAGAAATCCACGAGTTCAAGACTTCTGCAGAGTTGTGAATGAAAACAGTAATTTTATGACGTTATAGGACGAAAACAAGCTTTTAGTCCCGCCTTAAGGTGGCTCCAATTAGTTTTTTTTTTGGGTCACACTTCCCTTTTTGAATGCGCTTATACATAATCTTACTTTAGCTCAATGAATCTGAATTTGATACCAGATGTTAGGCTTGGATAAAAATTTTGGCCGAAACGATAAACAAATATGGCGGAACAGTTTTTTATAAATATCTTTCGATTTTGGGGCTACCCGCGACAAGCGAATAAATGCACTATAATCTACACAGTGTAGCACACTAAATGGGAAAATTTCAAACAAATTAAGAGCAATACTCCGTAAAATTCGAACTTTTTTTGAAAAGTCGCGGCCACGGTACATCACCGATTTGGCTGAAATTCACCATGTAGACTTGGTTTAGGGTCCTGAATACGGAATGGATAGTTTAAGTTTGGTTTGTTCTGCCGTGAGTTTGGTTTGTTCTGCCGTGAGTTTGGTTTGTTCTGCCGTGAGTTTGGTTTGTTCTGCCATGAGTTTGGTTTGTTCTGCCATGAGTTTGGTTTGTTCTGCCATGAGTTTGGTTTGTTCTGCCGTGAGTTTGGTTTGTTCTGCCATGAGTTTGGTTTGTTCTGCCGTGAGTTTTGTTTGTTCTGCCATGAGTTTGGTTTGTTCTGCCGTGAGTTTTGTTTGTTCTGCCATGAGTTTGGTTTGTTCTGCCGTGAGTTTTGTTTGTTCTGCCGTGAGTTTGGTTTGTTTTGCCGTGAGTTTGGTTTGTTCTGCCGTGAGTTTTAGTTTTGCTGTGACACTTGCAGGCCACCGTACATTTCCGTAACGTTTTCGTTCAAATGTAAACAAATCGCCAGGCTCCCCACCCTCGGTACGAATTTTGAATCGGTTATTGTTTAACGGCGACCAATCAGAAAGTGGCAATCAGCAGGACGGTTTCTGGCTGACACAAGCAAGTCTTGATACGCATATCGACCGCTTGGAAAGTGTGGGATTTTGATTTTCTTCGAGGGCTAGCTCCGGGTCGTTTGGACAAATTTTCGATCGAGAGGTACGAGAAGAAACGTAAATCTTTCGGCCTTTCTGTTGCGTGGTTTGAAAGCCGAGCGGTGCGATTTTATGTGGAAAAATCGCCTCGGCGCTGGAGCCGTTCAAAAATCTTTTTCCACCCTTGTCCTTCTCTTCGACGCACAGTTAACGGCGAACTCAGAATCCTTCAAATCACTTTTACGGCAAAAGGACGACAACACACAACAAATAAGGAAATTTGACGTTTATTTAGCGTTGATCAGTACATACATTTGGCGATACGTCGCTATAATATGAAATTTAGGTAAATCCCATACATTTTCTATAAAATTACAAACGGTTATGTTACACAAACAGATTGTGTGGGCCCCCTGTGGTTTTGCTTCCATGTTTGAAACGTTCTCTACAACAGAATGAGCAAAACAGGTTATTTTCTACTGAACGATTACACTCAACAATATCAAATTCAAACAGCTGCTTTAACTGATATTTAATGTTGCATTTAGCGTTAAACAAGTTAAAATAAAACGATATTTGGCTCTAAATTGGAAAGTTAAACTAACGTTTTCGCGAGGACGATCAAACCTCACTTTTTCCGTCGTCGACGAAAGCACGAGGACGAGAAGATACGTACAGATATGCGCAGTGGGTCATTAAGCGGTAGATTTTTCTTCCGGTCGTCGTTGTTCTTAATCGTCGTGGCTGCTTTAGGTGGCTATTATTTATGAACTGGAACAGAGACTCTCTGTGCAGCTCAAAAGCCGTTTATTGAGGAGAGAACAGCTTATGCTTTCAGTATGGATAATGGATTGACTTCAGACTTGATATACGTTGTCTAGAGATACGGGTTCTTCAACGAATGGTCGATGTCAGAATAACAACAATTAACAATTTAACCTATAGAACTTGTAAACATGTATAATTATTAATAAGTAATTAAACAGTTTTTCGTCGTTCAATTTGTGATTTATTGGCACTCGTGAGTTTTTCAAAATACTCAAATTGCACTCGACAAAGCGGCACGTGCAATTTAAGCTTTTTGAAAAACTCACTTGTGCAAATAAATCACAACTTGAACTCGAAACCGTATGATTACTATTACTATTGTGCCCTCTTTATATCTGGCACTTTCATTCGCCCAACGTCATGTTGAAAGGGGGGCATTCATGAAAAGGACAATCGCTCTATCGTTCCTACGACGTGAGAGCACATATTCATATATTAATTTCGTCCAAGTCACAATTCTCGGTTTGCACGTGACGTTATAGAAATTCAAGAATCCAAACTATAATCCTACGAAGCAGTTTCTAAGGCCCCGATTATATGAGCCGGGCTGGCCCGGTTTGCCGAGATCTCAGCACGCCTGTTAAACGCAACAAAAATCAACTTTGCGATTATATGACAACCGGGCCAGCCCGGTTAGCCGGGATCCCGGTATCGCGATGCCGGGATCCCGGCTAACCGGGCTGAAAATGTTCCATGTAATCGCGTTTACCGAGGCAGCCCGGTTTACCGCGACAGCACAAAAAATTTGCCTCTGAGCAAACCTGCTCGCCCGTAAATGGCTCTTTTCCTCTTTAAATGATAAAGAGATACACAAGAGTGCGTAAGCACGAAGTAAATGAGCTAAAATGCAGAAAAAAACCTTAATTGAAACATTCTATGCTTTGCGCCATTTACAAAACAACAACTTTCAGGCAAAACCGTTGATGCTAAATTTAGTTGTCGCCCGGGCTGGCCCGCTTCATGTAATACCGGGCTGAAAGTCATCTCGCCAAAATGGGCCATCTCGGCTAACCGGGCCAGCCCGGCTCATATAATCGGGCCCTAACATGATATGTGGGGCCAGTGATGCAATCTTTCATAAAAATTGCAGGTTTTAACGATATTTTGATTCCGAGTTGTTCCGGTTTGAAATGTGTCATGAAATTCGTCACACTAGTTCAGATAAGCCGTGCAAATAAACCAAATTGAACCAGTTGAAAGTTGTTTTCGCAACATAATATAGATGAAACGTAAATAATCCAATCTTTTGTGATGAGATTGGTGTAATTAGGACTTTGAAGCTTTCGCCGCCATGTTGGTGTACTGAAGTGGTATAATATGACTATAAGCGCAAAACAAGAATACCACTTTACAAGCAAGTTTAAATATTAATCTCAAAAGTAAACACTGAGTGAAGAGGGACCTGAATCAATAACTGGCGAGGCAGTCACTCATTTTGTGTTAGTAATCACCACTTTTGCACTTCTGGAAATTCATGAGTGAAAATTCGAAGCGTTTTGACATCTTCATACGCCGCCCAACAGTACAACTTCTTTGTGAGTGACATACTCTTTCCCATCATTCCGCACTCCATTATTAAATGATAGAGTTGTGGGTTACCGCTAATTATAAAGCTGACAAAGTGACTGCGATCATAAAGCAGTATCCGAGCTTTATTAGGGTCCTGTTCATCACTGACGAACCCTCTCATATCTATAATGCCTCCAAACAGGACGCCTGCCTCAAAGGTTTGTATTTTCACGATAAAGCGACTTCCGTCTGTCGGGGGAGGAGGCGAGTAGTCTGGTCCACTAGGTTGCAGACTTGGATGAGCCAAAGTTGCAAAAGAATATGGAGCCTCTGGAAATGGCACTTTAACAGCGTTCCTTTGTCCAGTAGCTTTGCAGGTATGCTTATGCTTTTTCCAGTGTAGGTTTTGGCATTTTTTGTCACAATAGGTTGCTGTCATACAACGTTTGCACAATTTCAAGTCAATGTCTCGTCGAAAACAAAAGACGCAGTGTGTTTTTAGGGCCACCGCTTTGAAGCTGTTCTGCCCCAGGTCGTTTTGAATACATTGGTTGGAATTGAAGTCTGCTAGTACCTCATTCGGAAGAGACACATTCCTTAGCAAACACTGTTCTTGTCTGGACATTTTTAATACATTCGTAAAAAATGTTCCATATTCCTTTGGAAACGAATCACGTTCAGGAGGGCGGAGTCCTTCATGAAAGGCTGGCCCATAATTGTCATGGATAAAGTTACTTACTACAACGCAGGGTGGCTTTCCTGGACTTTGTTTTCCCACCATTATACCACCCATTTTGTTGGTACAAATGTCATTGCCTTTGTAGACACCGCCAGAGTTGTTGTGGACACAAACACCCCACCAAAGGTTTTCAAATACCATGTTGCCTTCAAAAAGAATGTTAGTGATATTTAAGGTCGCGCGGACACCAAACGTGCCATTGTGGTAAATCTTGTTTCTGCGCATTATCACGACCGGCAAATCATGCGACAACCATGATACTCCACCTACAACAATACCCTCGTATTTATTGTCATAGATCTCAGAATCTGTTATTATCGCTTCCTTTGCTGGAACACCTGCTGATGGACCTTCATCGATCCAAATTCCCCTGACATTACCGTAGATGTGGCATTCATGAACGAATAAACGTCCTTTGTTAAAAGCCCTTATCCCGTAGGAGTATGGGCGGTCCGCCCTTCCGTTTCCGCAAATCTGAGATTTAAGTAGCACAGCTGACGAATTAGATCCCGATACCGCTATTCCACTACCTTTGCTGTCCTTTACTGTGCATTCAAATAACGTTGCTGATCCTACAATCGATATCACTGGTTCTTCTGATGTGCAGTTCTGAAAACTGCATTTGTGGAACTCCACATTTCCTTCCGGTTCAACAATAATTACCTCCTTCGCTAAAAAATCGATGCTTTGAAAGAAACACGTTTTGCGCAAAATAGGCTTTTCACCTTTTATTGTGACATCTGACCTGTTATCAAGAGCAGCTAATGTGGTATTCGCAATTTCATTGAAGCCACTAATATCATACTGTGCATTTGCAAGAAGAAGAACTTTCTTCCCCGAACTTTCCCTCTTGTTCCTTTGTAGAGAACGTTCAAGGGCCTCTGAAGAGTCAACAACTTCCCACTTTCCATCCAGGTCTTTAAACTCGTTTTTAAATGCCTGATAACGACGACAACAGGTTGCATCATGGCAAAATGCGATAGCTGCGGAGCATAAGGCGGAAACACGTAATCCAAGTCCATTAAGAGCCAATGCTTTCCTTGTATACCCTTTCCAGCATGTGGGCAGAAGCCTAATATACTCCTCGGAATCTTGAAGGCATTGTTTATAATTTCCCAGTTTGAGATACGCAGTTGCCCGATTATTGAGCAGGCGTGGATCCGGTTGTTTTCCCTCGACACTTGTTTCAAGGGCTTTTGTGTATGTTTCAGCCGCTTCTTTGAAACGTTCCTCTTTAAAAAGCGCGTTTCCTTGTAAACGAATCTCATCTACGACAGCACTTGGTGGACTTCCGTCACTTGCAAACTTCACATGCTCAACTGGAGGCCGACTTGAGTACAACACAGTTTTTTGAAACAGTTGAGGAAGAGGTAGAGTATGAGGAAATATTTTTGCTAAATCCTCGGTGGAAAGGGGCATACCAGCAGTTGTACACGAATCAAAAATTTGACATGCAAATCGCTCAGCTTCCTTGGCGTCCGCTTGATGTCCACGCACACTTAGCTGGACGGCATTTTCATAAATAACACGAGATGTCTCACGAGTTAAAACGGTTTCTTTAACTTCTCTTTCGATGTTTTGCTGACCCAGTAATGCCCTCAGATGCTCCTGCAGCTCGGAAGCATGTCTGGTTAATTTGGACCACGAGTAGAACAGAGAAGGGTTCGTTAAAGACGCAGACGGTTGTTTTTGTTCACTTGCTGTGATATCTACAAGGATTTGGTCCGGTGATGGGCAACCACAAAATGATTCATGAAGAAGTTGCACCGCTCTAAGCAAGGAGGAGGCAGTTTCTTCAATGGTCATTCTGTCGCGAATGACCTCCTGAACCAGACGGTGCAAACCAAGAGATTTAGAACTTTTTCTCTGAAAAAGGGAAAATTTCGTCACAATTTCTACGATCTGTTTTTTTATGAAAGGGAAGTGACAGCTTCGACGAGATGGCTCATCACCTGAAAGCAGCTGAGGGTTGATAAGTTCTTCCTGGATTTCATTCGATGCCAAAAACGCTGCCGCTTGCACAAAATGGGATGCAGCTTCTCCGTGTGATGATTTTTGGACGTAATCAAAGTTTAAAAGCCACGTGGTGTGCACTGCCAGTCGGGTTTCAGATTCGTATTCCCACGACGGCTTTTTACGGGGATGCTGACTCAACAACTTTAGTCGCTGCATTTTGTACTCTTCAAGATAGCTACTTATGGTACATTGTAGAGCTTTTATATGTGCACCAGCTTGTTCTAAAGCAAGAGGCAGACAGCCAAGCTCACGCACCAGCTCATTTAACTCAACCTCTATTCCCGTTACGGTGACGCCACATCGGGTAACAAGGAACCTTTTTGCTTCGTCTTCCGAAAAGGCGAAAACTTCAACACAGCGAGTTGCCTCGAGATCCATAGACTCACAAACCTCTTTTGGTTCACGTCTGGTTGTAAGCAGGACATGACCCCCTGTTTTCCTTTTCCACCGACCAGACAGAACCTTGTGCATTTGTTCAGAAAGGTGTAGCTGGTCGACATCATCAAGAACCAAAAGCCAGGGCTTTTTCCGCTTGGAGATCCATGTTAGAACCTTCGATAGAGTCAAATCAAACGAGTCTGCTAACATTCCTAAACGCAATGCCAGGTCACTCATAGAGTTTTCGAACTTTTTGTCATCTTCCATGGAGATCCAAAATACACCCCCCTCGTATTCACGTTTGTGTTTCCACGCGAACTGAGCCCCTAGAGTTGTCTTTCCACATCCCCCAAGACCGCAAATGGCTGCCATCTTCAATGACCCTTCAGTTTTGAACGGAAGGCACCTCTCAAGTTTCACCATTGCTTCCTCTCTTCCTGTGAACCATTTGTTTTGTTCTGGAGCGTCAAACACAACCTCTTTGGAATCGTCTGAAAATGATAGACTGTCCATCTTTGCCTTCAGTGCTTCTAAGTCCCTTTGCATAAGTTCGCTCTTCACTTCCAACGTTTTACAGAAGCTATCTACTTGTTGTTGCCTCATTTCCCAGTGTAACTCTGATGCTCTTAGATGTTCCCTCTGTTCCTTGTCTTTGGCAGTTATCTCTTCTTTGATCATATCTTGGTTGTTCTTAAGCTCTTCACATGTTGTTCCCAAACATAACTGTTGTTCTTCAAGCGAGTGAATGGCTCTGTTGAATTCAGCCTTGAACAGGGCAAGAGTAGAACAAATACTTTTAACATCTTCACCTTCTCTATCTTTGTAATCATCTACCAGGTCAGAAAGTCGTTGAACTTCCTTGCGTATGACTTGCAGAAGGGTGTCATCGACCGGTTTACCGAGACATATCTCAAGTCCTGTATCAAAGGTAAAAACAGGAAACCATATATAAAGAGGGTAAACTCTTAAACTCTAGACATGACCATGTAGAAAAATAGCCTGCATGGCAGGCCCTAGAAAGTGTAAAGGAGGCAGCATTCGGGTACAACAAATGATAAATCCAGGAATCACACGTGTCATCAAAGGCCTCAGTCTATCCACAGGCACTACCAACGTGAATGTTTTTAGCAATAATAGGGCAACTAACAGGAGATGTTTTGATATATCAAACAGCTGACAAAGATATTCGCAATTCTTTTTAAAATACTGACAAAGATGTTCGCAATTCATTTTTAAATACTGAAGTAAGTGCTTATGATTCTGCTGAACTTTTAAATGGGGGATGTCGACATTTTTAGTGTTACTTTAAAAAGCCCAAAAGACAAATGTATATCAATAGAAACCAAAACATACTGGTCCAGTTTTGTTTAAAATTATTCCACTAAAGGAAGCTGTTGACGGGTACTTTCCCGTGGTTTATTTAAAATTAAATGAAAACTGTATGGTGGTTTAACTTTTAAGTCTGTGAATGCAGTCTTAAAGTGGGCTCATTCCAAAGAAATCTATTGAGCAATACTTTCTACCTTTTTTTCAAAATTTTTATCAACAATTCTGGAGAGTGAGGGGGTTAATTCACTCGGCAGTCTTTATTACCTTACCTTGCGTTCTCCACAATTTAAGTTCGTCCAGAATTCTCGCTTCATCAGCGGCTGTAAATCGCAGGTTCTTAACCAGAGCCTCCATGAGATCAAAGCAGGTATCATAGTGTGCTTCAGTCCAGGCTGTGAAGTCGCAATGTGCCCACTCGTTACGAACTTTAGACTTGACATCCTCAGCAAACGGTTTGACAGACGTAAATGGTAAAGCTCCACAGAGAACAGACAAGGCTGCTGAAGAGTCAAAGGAACTGTCAAATGCATTAAACTGTGCCATGAAAGGTTTCATAAACAACTTGGCCAAAGACACTTCGTCCTTTACACAGTAGTCATAATGACGCGGGTGTCGATGAAGGGTTGCGTTATTGTTGATGCTCTCGTAGTTCAAGTTTACCGTGGACGGTGGAATGCTTTTCTTGAAAGCTGGACAAGTCTGTTTGTCTAATCCAAAGTTTCGCACCACATGCTGGTAGAATGGAGTCATTTCAGTCTTGATCTTATCTCTGAGGCATGGAGTGACGACGTGATGAAGGGCGATGCCCACCACTAACCACCGGCGCTGCTCCTGGGATGCCCCGGACGAGGAAGCCATATCTGTGGCTCTTTAATCTTTGGGCGGCTTCAGGTGGTAATTAAACTGCCTAAAAAACGAAAACAATGTAAGTGAACTCTCTTAAGAGAATAAAACTACCAGTTCTCTCTTTCAGTTCTTTCTTTCAAACTTATCAGGAGTGGTATTGAACAATAGTGATAATAGTGAGTAATAGTGTTGATTTTTTTAATTTCTCGTGTTTTCAATTCAACCTTTTAATACCTTCCGACCACCTTTTAAACAAAAACCCGTTCACGAACATTTCTGTCACTTATTAGGACTTGCAACCAGTGTGGAGACAAGAGCTTTTCATCAGTGCTGGCTATGATTCGCCCACGATGACAGAAAAGAAAATACTTATTATAATTATGCTCCTGCCTGAATGCGGATATTTTAAGTAGACTGAGTTGTTTCTCATTTCTCTGGGAGATCAGAACTGGTTATCATGGGAACCCTGCATGGTGCGTTTTCTCACAGAGGGCGATTTCTACGCTCCGATCCCTTTCGAGATCAGCCGCTTGACCATCCCTGAGAAAAAGAAAGGACTACTGGTAGCCTTTGTTTGAAAAACGTAAGTCTTAACACTACAGTGAAATTGGCTGTTTTAATAAATACAAGCCTATGAAGTTTGCAGTGTTTGTTTGTGCGGTGTAGGTGCAAATAACAGTGGCCGGAAGCTATGAGAAAATTGGGAGGCGGCGATATGCGGGAGAAAACTTTGCCCCTGGGATAAATAATACGAGTCTAAAACGACACGGATCAGTACGCGTGACCACGAGTTACATCAATATCTGTCGTTAATGCATCATTCAATTCCAGCAGTGCCCATCCACCCCCCACCCGGGCATCAGTTGTGAATTTGCTCACGTTCGAATCCCGGGGATTGGGCATTAGCCTACCCTCAGTGTACCCCGGGCATTTCACACCATCGTGTTTTCGACCCCAAGGAATCCTTGCTCCATATAACATCAAATATAAATACGGCATGACATAGCATAGCTTCTAAATCCATTTCTAGTTATTTCATCACCACTAACAACCGTTGAGGTCAGAATGTCCAGTATCACCTTAGTAGATCGAGCTTATACCGAGAAAGTACGACAAGTTTGTTGCAAAGAAACGACTGAAAAATAAGGGAACAGACATGTTAACAGCATACGAAATTTACCGTCGCGTGAGTACTAAAGTTGCAGCGGTTTATAGAAATTACATGTAAATAAAAATACCATTAAATCACAGCTAGAAAAAATAGCAAGCGCCCTAACATATAAATGGCTTGACTACCGCTTAATAAAGAACAAAAGTGTCTGCCAAATTTCATTTGTGCTCATCTGCGTCCGCATGTAAATTTGATTTTGCGATCACCGCTTCCGGGATCGAAGCAAAGTTGGTATCTAAATGAACTCTACTCAACCATAACTAACCAATTATTTGTGCAGCTTTCAGTCCTCTGATAAAAGCATAAATTTCGTGATGTCTCACCAGGAAAGAATCCTGTTACGTTAAAATCCTCAGCACTAGCAACAGAATTGAAACCGAAAGTGTATCCCGACTTAGATCCGGGACATTGAAAATGGCGGCTCACGGCACGCGTACCCAAACGTAAACTTAGCCACGCTGTAACAAATTAGAAATTATGTGCTGAAATAAAAAAAAAATATATATATATATATTAAAAAAAAATTGTTTGCAAACACGATCTGCTTAAAAAAATGTTTTCAGAGAAGTCAGATAAACTATTAAAAGTAACGTTGATATTCTGTCAAGAACTGGGCGTGTTTCAAGTCCGTCATCTTCCTGACGATATCACCAACAAAGCTAATGGGTCACTAAATGTTTACAAGTTATTTGGAGTAATCTATGGCGATGGGAATTATTTTAAATCAGCAATGTACCTGCCTTCACTGCTGGTACAAGTATGATGGGGCCTGTAGGAACATTGTCAAAGAGGATCAGGACTTCGGTACTCACGGTGTAATCGCGAAAACGCCTGCTACTCCCTTTGCATATTTGCTGTCGTATGCCCTTTATTCGTGCCAGTAGCTGCGTAGCGTAGCGGGGGGGGGGGGGGGGGGGGGGGGGGGGGGGGGGGGGGGGGGGGGGGGGGAGAGGGGGGTTGGGGGGGTGAGCGAGGGTTCCAGGGGTTCCGAACCCCCCTTTCGGATTCTGACCATGGCATATTTTCAAGAGAAAAACATGACTGGAATCCTCCTTTCACTCGGATCAGATCTTCGCTTCTTAAGAAAAGAAAAAATAAGTTAAAAAGGCATCGCATGTTATATTAGGGGTTTATGATAAAAGGATGCATAATACGGGCCTCCTGTGTTTACGAGCCTGCATTGTGAGATTCAGCACCTTTGTCTAGTTTCTCGATAGGGAAACCTTGTGCAAGCTGCTTTGCAGCACTACATGCAGATGACTTTTCATCAGTCCAGGTTGCCGATGTAGAAATCGTCCGTTGGCGGCGCAAATGGCTTAGTGCGCCAGCGGATCAAGAACTACCCAGCAGTGCAGTTCAGGCATTGGCAGAATGTTACCGCGAATTCTATTTAAATATACGCAGGTTGCTGCAAATTTTATGCACGTTGCCAATTACATCAGCAGAATGTAAGCGATCTTTCAGTACATTGCGCCGGCTAAAGACATACTTGAAGGCGACCATGACCAGCGAGCGAGAGTCTGGACTTGCTCAAATAAACATACATTACATTAGATAAATGACATTAGTGCAACAATGGACATCTTTGCACGGTAGCATTCGCGGTACCTTTTTCTTTCTGATATCCTAGCTGAGTGAACGGCAAATAAGTCAGAAAGCCGCCTTATTTCACGTCAAACTGCCTTCAAAATGTACAAGATGCAGTCTCAGACAACCTAATTTCTCGGGGGAAATGACCCCGGGTCCCCATAAAAGCTCGCGCCTTCGGCGCCTTCGGAAGCTTTGGACCCCTCCCCCCCCCCCCCCCCCCCCCCCCCACTCTTCCAAATGCTGGCTACACCCCTGTATGTTGCTTACCTTGTTTGTTTGTTGGTTTACCATGTTTATCACCGCTGTTTTTTTTTTATTTTTAAGCTTAAATAATTATAGCACCAGGGAAGATAGCACTGTAAGAAATATGAAAAAAAAATGTTTGTAGAAAGGTGCTTTTGGAAAAGAAATGATGGTAGACGCGCATAAATTAAAATGTTTGCTGAAGAAAATTTTTCACCCCCTCCCCCCCCCTCCAGAAAAATAATGGTCTGTCCCTTAGAACTAAAATTCACGAACTACAAAAAATGTGACGTTGTTTTAAAACTAAGTCAGTGTTTAAACCCTCGGACGGGTTTGTGATGTTGCAATAATTCGGAAATATATTACATCTAATAGATAGCCCGCGATGTTCTCTTAAAGATAAGGTAAATATTATGGGTTGTGGAACTGCTGGGGCCCGTGTCGTCATCCAAAATGGCCGCCAAGATGGCCGCCACTGATCTTGGATTTTACTAAAAATTCAAAATGTTTGGAAAAATGCGGAAATTGCAAATATTGTTTGCTAGAGTTACTATTAAATAACATTCAATTAAACATTTTGATGCTTTTGATAGCATTTTATATGTTTTTTTTTTACTGAAAAAAGGTAAAAAACACGCATTTTTATTCAAAAATGGCTTGACCACATGTTACTTATGACGTGATATCTCGTTACCATAGCAACCGGTTGTCGTCAAAATTTACCAAAATGTGTCTCAAGGATAAATGAACAGCTACTGAAAACGGCATGTGCTAATCTTAAATGGTCTTGAAAATATGCGAGAAAAACCTTAAGGGAGGGTGGCAAGTGTCTGGCTTGGTTAAGTTATGGGAAAAGATTGTGGCCGAGGCAATGAGCGGCTGGGTGCGAAAGCGCTAGCTGTGAATAAGATCACCGAAGGGGAGGTGGGAGGGCCGAAAATTCCTTTAAACTTACCGGCTTGGGCTGAACATAATTATCGACAGTGCGTGCAGAAGCGATAACGACGTTTCCTAATTTGGGTTTGATGGGGATCTGTTAAGCTCTTGAAGACAGGAATTTTTCTCGTCTCCAGGCCTATATAAACAGTATATTTTCCCCAAATGTTCTTGCCAAAAGAATCAAACAGTCAACATAAAAAAATCATAAATAAAAAACAACGGATCAACACGTTGACTGATAAAGTAACCGACTATATGCAAGTTGTCACGAAAGCTTATAAGTGACCTTGAGGTCCCCAGTGTTTCTCGGATGTAATCATGTGCCCATGTCCATCGATGGCTATAGCGAGGTGTCATGATGACGTCATAACGCCAGAACGGCTGTTAATGCTTTCTATGTTAATTCAATTTAGAGTCGTAAAACCAAAGCCAAAGTGGGTGGCTTCTGTATTTAAAGGGGCTTAATAGAGAGGGGGGCTTAAAAGGGAGGAGGGGGCTTAATAGAGAGGGGGGCTTAATAGGGAGGAGGGGGGCTTAATAAGGAGGAGGGGGGCTTAATAAGGAGGAGGGGGGCTTAATAGAGAGGGGGGCTTAATAGGGAGGAGGGGGGCTTAATAGAGAGGGGGGCTTAATAGGGAGGAGGGCTTAATAGGGAGGAGGGGAGGGGGGGGGGGCTTAATAGAGAGAGAGAGAGAAGGAGGGGGGGGGGGCTTATTGATTTAGCAAAATGCAGCAATATGTACACTATCAGGATATAATATGATCTGGACTTTCTTCAAGCAACGTAATCTCAGGATTAAACTTTAATGTTACATTTATATTATTTTTCCCTACATAATGGTTTACACCTGGTTTATACCAATAACAAAAGCCACTTTGTCACGATTCAAGAGTATTAACGTAAGTAAGGAGGTGGAGGGGGGGGGGGGGGGGGGGGGGGGGGGAAGGCTAAAAGAGAGGCGGTGGGTTTAATAAATTTCTTCTTCTGAAGAGGGGTGGCTTATCAGAGGGGGGTGGCTTATTTGAGAGGGGTGGCTTAATAGAGATTTTACGGTACACATATAACAATTGCAAAACCAAGGTAACCACACTAGACAAAGACAATCCAATTATAACTAAAAGTAATTACACATAGCAGCAGGCACTAAGCGCGCCATAAGCGCGGGAAACTCGTGCGAGCAGGTCAGGATTTCTTTGGATTTTACTTGTGATTGGTTAAGAAAGTGGCACGTGAATTTTAAGCCAATCACAACGCGTAGAAATCAGTGGACACTCTCTTGCTATGCGTTATTGACAACGAGTGAGGTCAAGACGGTCGGATACTAGTCAAGTTGTTGCAGTTTTTGTTTGCGTGTTTTAGATCGAGACAAAATAGACAACCATAAGATAAGATAAAAAAGATAAAAAAGATAACGAGACCAAGTTCAGTTCTTGATAGAACAATCATGTTCAACAAAGGATTTATCCAGAGAAAATATTATTTTCTCTTGATTTATCTTATGACCAAAAGGTTCATAAAGACAGGACAAGAATAATAATGATTTGCAGGTAAATCGCGTGCAAACCAGTTCTGGCGAAATAGGCCGATCTGTTTTGCTTGATTAGACAATCACAACAAAGTTGTGGCATATTATAAATAAATAAATAAATAAATAAAATTAACCGTATGTTTGAACATGTTTGAAATCTGAAAATATTTTGTCATTTCCTAAACTTTCTCAGGAACACGGTAAAAAAGTATTTAGGTCGCGGTACAAACGAAATGAGAGAGAATAAAAAGGTGAATTGTGTATACAATTTTTGTCGAAAAAAAGACAGTAAAAGTAAAGTACGAGAGATAAGAATTAAACAAATAAAATAGTTTTTTATTTTGTTTGACTTTTGCTTGTCTTTTTTTTTTTACCAGTCCATGTTTTACAAATCCACGTTTTATCAAATGCAGTCCATGTTTTACAAATCCAAGCCAGTCCATATCTTACAAAATGCCCACTCGCAAAGTCACCCATATAATATATTTATATTTTTTTGCATGGCTCGCAATTTGTAGAGTGATTTTCGTATAACCTTAAAATGATAAAACGTGAACACAACCAATAAAACAACAAACGAACGGTAATCAGACAATTTGAATGGTTTAGAGAACGAAGGGAACCGCGCGCGGCTTTTAATTGTTTTAGGGAGCACGGAAAACAACGCAAACGGATTGCGAGCTAAACAGTAGCTCTTCTCTCTGACGGTACACGTAGGTAAATGAAACAAACCTCTTTCCATACTAGAGATACTTTTAGCGGGAAAACGAGTGAAGCTTGTTTCATTCTTTCAATTACTGGCGTATGAAACAAATTGATACCATTGAGGGGAACCGTTTTTCAAGTTCATACGAAAATCGCTCCAACCACTCGTCAGCTGCATAAAACAGAAAAAACCAACGAAATAGCAGTTGGCCACAGAGGCGTGACGTCGCGAGGATAACACTAATCCGCCCACGCGAATCATGTTCATGTTAGAAAGAGGTTATTATCTCTTAACAAAAATATCCTATAGGATATAAAATAAATATCATAGACAGGCTGCGTCTATATGAAAAAAGCTTGTAACGCATTTTTATATGGCTATTCACTCGTTTTCACACGTGCGCTTGTTAGCGAGGTGAGCGATGACACGCGCGTGTTGAACACGAAATTCGTAATCACATCACACCACAAAGCCGCAACCTTTTCACCTTCAAAACACACTTCGAAAAATTGTTTTCTGTTTGTTTGTTGTTGTTTTGCCAGATTTTCTACTCTATGCCGCTATCTACAAAGCTGGAACTAAAGCTGTGGGAGGAAAACTGAAATATAAGTGATAGAGAACAGGACACGGTGGAAGGGAACGACAACAACAGGGAGACGCGGGAACAGGAAGAAATGAGTAAATATGAATTCAGTTTTGAGTGATGGTCAGGCTTTGAAAGAGTGACGTCACAAGTGTGACACGAATATGCACACGCCAATCACGTTCATGTTAGTATAAGAAGTATCTTTATTAAAAAAAATATCCTATAGAATATTAAATAAATATTATAGGCAGGTTGCGTCGATATGCAAAAATCACATTACGTATTTTCATGGCTATTTTCATCCATCTTCACTCCTGCGCGTGTTACACGAGATAAGCGATGACACGCGCGTGTTGAACAGTACATGCCTCTGCTCACGGAATTCGTAATTCAATCATGAACGGCAACCTTTTCACCCCTTCAAAACACACTTCGAAGAACATTATTTTAAACCATTCTCTTTCGTCGTGCTAAGGTATTCTTTATACAATCTTAAGTTTCGCTAATATTGCAAATTTGGTAATAAGAAGACAAATGGCCGAGGAGTGAGAAGTTAACGCTGAAGAAACCGGGTTTTTCCCCCCCGCTTATTTGTGCCCTTCCGTTGTTTATGCACAGAAACAATAACTAAAGCTCACATTCTCAGCTCACATATTTGTCAAATTCCATTGCTATTTCTGCTATTTTCAACAACATTTTAATACCGTTGTTTCCTTATATTAGTTTTAAATCGGACCAAATGCAAGCTCAATGTCCTATCGCCAATGATCGATCGCTCAAACTCTCGCCAAAACCTCTGCAATCATATAGAAGCCATGATGCAGCCATCATCAATATACCTTTGTGTCCTTTGTTTCTGTTCCAAACTATAGATCGTTGATTATCGTAGACGATCACTTAAATCGCCGCGCACTGGGCACTTTTTTTAAGGATCGAGTTTATATCGCGATACTGGAGAAAACGGGCCTCTGTAGCGATGGTATGTTAGGATGCGTGCTCATACTGAATTAACTACTGTGACTTTTTGTCTAGAGTTGCTAATCTGATACTTAAACGACGTTTTCACCCAAAAGAAGCAAGCAGGACATTGTGACAGAAACAGTGTTTGCGCCGTCGCAAATTTTCGTATCACTACAAATGGTCAGGGCAAACAGCGATAAAGAACACGCTAATTAAAGACATCACAGTTACGCAGATCCATCACGCAGAACACGCGAAACTTTTACATGTATTTTAATACGGTCGAATGCAATGACAATGCACCGACTCCTACTGAATAAACTATAGGCATGTTTAATTGTATATAATATACATATACTCACCGTGTCGAAGTAAATCAGTGGCCAGCATAATTGATAGTAAAACCCGGTTTATTACGAAGAAAAGAAACTGCGTCTGTATTGAGGTGTGTTCGAAATGAAAGTATTAAATCTCCCACGTACGCAGGGTGCCTTATTGGGCACATGACGTCCGTGTTTATTTTTGTCAGAGTACCATTTGGTATTTTTAAGATCAAATGCGCAGTGACCGGTTATAAAACAGCTCTTGACAGAACCAGACGATTTAATATTAACACCGGAATGATGGGAATACGTAACGGGGATGAAAACAGGGAACTGAAGAGGGCATGAGGGGACTGAGAGGAAAAAAGGAAAGAGGAACTGAAATGAGGACGACGGCTTTCTGCGCGGGCGTAGGCTTGGGAAAAAAAAAGAAGGGGGGGGGGGGGGGATTGATTGATGTCAAACAATTTTTTCGCAAAGTTTAAAATCTGATTTAGGAGAGATTGGTTTTCTTTTTCGTGCTATTTTTTACTGAATTTTAAGGGATGTTGCTAGGCCAGAAAGTTTGAAATTGCGTTTTCCGTTGTCTCATACGTCCATTTAAGACCGCGAAAAAAAAATTACCTAGTCGGTAAAAAAAGTTACAGTTAATGTTAATTTACTGCTAGCGCTCGAAACAGCTGTCCACGGTTGCATTTTGGCTTTCAGTTTTGGCTCTATCATGTCGTTGTCGCGTTAAATGTTCTCGTAGTATCAGCCTTGCTTTATACTTTGATTGTGTCTCAAATAAATGGATCTCATCACCTCAGAAGCTTGGGCGTGCCGCCTGTAAGCTTACATGAGGGAGAGGAGACCCCTATGTTCAAAACACTTACTTATACAATTTCCCCTAGACGACAAACAAAGTTACAGATAATTATAATGTTAATTTACAGTCTCAAATGGATCTCGTCACGTTAGAAGCTTGAACGCGCCGCTTAGGTAACAATAAGGTAGTAGAGATCTTAGAGACTAATTTGCGAAAATGTTCCTAGTCTACAAATTAAGTTACAATTATTGTAAGTCTACTGCCACGAATAGGTTTCATCTCCTCAACACGCCGATTAAAAGCTAAATGAGTATTTCAATTTTGGGATCTCCGCTATTGTTCTATATCCATACATACGGAATGATTTGATCAGATTTTGTCGAATTAAAAGTAACTGTGTAAGGCTTAAGTCCATTCAGGAATCAAACTGGAGCAGAATACTAATCTGCATAAATGGCGTCACGAACATGATACATTTTGACGGGAATTCCCAGATTTTTAGCGGGCTTGTATTTGACTCTAAGGATCTGTCGTCTGTCGTATTTTTTGTAATTTCAAACGATTCTTATAAAATCGAATACTAAGAACTTACAGGATTTCACTTCAGTTATTCGCGAACTTGAAGCATTTATAAAATGATGTTTGTGCGAATTGCTATAAAGCTTACAAGTATTCCGACCTAATGTTTATCCGTCGTCCACCCGCATGGCAGAATTGTGCCTGGTCAGGTAAAATTTCGTGCGGTAGAGGTTTCGCGTTAAATCTGCTTAAATTGCCGACTATCAAAAATAAAACATCTACATACCTTCTTTTGAAGCCCCAGTTCTATTTCTTAGTCGGTCACTTACCGCTACGGCCGCCGTTTTCCTCGTTTGGATCGCTTACCATTACACATTGCAATTCTTTGCGAAACATCATTACAAAGCCACTTTCACCGTATGGATCGACGCACAAGTGACCAATAAAAGCCAATCAAGTCAATTAGAACCCAAGCATGGCGATAAAACGCGATAAACATAGAAAAATCCATTGTTAAACAGCGCGAAAGATACGCAGCAAAATATTATTTTCCATGGTTTCAAAATTTATGTCTAGTCTGCCGCAAAGAGATCAAATTTATTTTTGCTGAATATTAACTACAGTACCTATTAATAAGTTTTTATAAGTCTGTTTTTGCCCACTGGAAACGATATTTTTAGACAGATAGGGATTATTGGGTGTGAAAAGGAATGTGTGAAAAAAGATTAAAATTTATTCAAACGCGTGAACTTCCAAGGCGAATGTGGACCCCTTAAGGTGGTCAGACACGAGGGGTCATATAGCAGGGACATGGAGCAGCGACATGGAGCAGCGACAAAAATTTGTGTAGTACACACTGAAGGACATGTAGCAGGGCGTGTAGAAATGCCACGAATCTGAGCAGCGGGATCTTTAAATCAAGATATATTACACGTGCAAACTTAGTATCATATTACGTAATTAGCTTCCCATGAGCAGGGTTACGTAATCCACACCCGCCGGAATTCTGCGGCATGTTTAAGGTGGGCAGACATTAGGGGCCATGTAGCAGGGACATGTCGCAGCGACATGTAGCAGGGAAAATATCTGTAGAACACACTGAGGGACATGCAGCCGGGACGTGCAGTGAGGAAACGTAGCAGGGACAGAATCATGATGATAGCGCTTGCACACACATGAAAATGTTGCAGGGATATGTCTCAGGGACACGTTGCAGCGACACGTCCCCTCGTGTGAACTGATACTATCATAATTGTGCAACACCAATTTTGGGGACATTTTGTCCCCGCGACGTGTCCCATGGAGTTCAACAAATTGAACTCCGTGCGACATGTCGCGGGACAAAATGATCACAAAATTGGTGTAGCAAATTTATCCTTTTTATCTTGAGGGAGGAGAAAAGCCTGTTTTTCGGAATCACAAACATATCCCAGGAAACGCCTGGCAGTCGAGGGAATCAAGCAACTTTTCTTGAGGCCGATGAAGTACCGCAGGGAAATAACAGTGTAACAGGCGATAAAGGCAGCCATTTGTGCCAGTTGAAAGTTAAAAAGAAACGTACTCGCCGTTGGCCCGCGGGCGAAAACGTAATCAGTGTCCGACATGTCGGTCGTCTATATACTGAGAACAGGGCACGCCGAGCGATCTAATGAAATGGGTTGCAGTCAAGCCAACAGTGTTGTACACGAAGGCGCTGGCTTTTCAGCCGAAAGGAAGAGAGGCGTATGTAAAGTACCAACCCTGCCACTGAAAACCAAAGAAGGTAGAACTGCGTAGATGAAGCTGGATGTGGTCATAGCCGCTTTTATCATCGAATGTAGTTTGATAATGACCAGAGGCATAGTTACCATAGCGGCAGAGGTCTGCCAGGTAATCGAGTTTAAATATAAAAGGGCAATCCTTGATCCAACAATTAAGGAAGCGTTCATCGTGGCACAAAGGAGGCTTGCTTGGCTCAACCGTGATCGGCATAACTAAGTGGGGCGGTTCGTCCTCACTAACGCGGCCAATGACATTGAACGAGCCGTTAGATATTCTATCCATAATGGTAGCAGTGATAAATTCTTGAAACGGAAGGCGAGCTGGAGAGTTAGGAAAACATATGCGAGGAGGCAAGTCGCTGCAGTAGGTTTTGCCTTGAAACGTACCGGTAAAGGAGGTGAAGAAATAAAAAAATATCGACGCCGTCTCTTATTATCGTCAGTACGAACTCTCTGTTATCGTAGCCAATAAACAATAGATTCCATTAGTCTAGACACGAGGTCAGGTTGCCAGCCACAAATGAGGCTGGATGTCGAAACCGAAGCATGTCCGGGGATGCGAAAGCTCGGCCTTCAGTAATCATTTCTAAGGACGTGAGAGGCCCGGCCCAGCTAGTGGGGTTAGTTTCCTTGTCCCACCACAGGACAGATTTTGGACACAGCTTAAGGAGAGAATGGCAGAATCTTGAAAACTCTTGCGAGAGGATAGGGAAAACTGTAAGGCGATAGAAAGAAACTAGTCCCATAATAGAAAGGAAACATAAAAACAAAAAGGAAAAAAAACCCACTAGCCGAACCGGACCAGGAATCCGTCGTAAACGGATAATGGGTGTAACCTGGCAACATGGTCAGGTTAGTGGAGAGGGCGTATAAGGTTAGCGATGACACAGCAGGGCAAAACTAATGGTATGGTTATCCGGAAATATATGTTAAAACGATCGGTACTGGAAAATCCGAAATAAACGAAACAGGTGGAAAATCTGAATAAATTCTATAATTATTTCGTAATCGTATACATATATAACACAACCACTATATCCATAACAGTGAAGAACACTTTTATTCAACCAAAACAGGAAACATTACATTCTCCTCCTCGCGGTTCTTACGAAAATTTTGTGAACTCCAACATCACCTAGCGATATGCCCACGGCGGCCACAATTGAATCATACAATGGAACCGGCTTGACGAGAATCCCTGAGACCTGGAGGAGGTACTGAGGGGGTTCTAGGTCGAACCCCGGAGGCAGGAACCTACTTCATCGCTTGCTGTATTTCTTCGGCTATAACAACCTCTTCTTCTGAGCCAACCAACTAAAGTCCTGAGAACTTGTTGAAAAGTAAGAGACCCCATAAGTGGTCTTGATTGGCGAAAATAATGGCGTAGAGATTAGCACGCTCGTGACCTTTCTCTCTGGCGACATCACTGAGTTGCTCTAAGGCTGCCAATTAAAGTTGCAAAGGCATAGAAAATTGAAGGAGGGCGAGAAAGATGTTGTCGGACGTCATTTGAACCTTTAGGCTCTGAATTTCTCTTTTCAAAACTTCCAACTAAGAGAGAAAAAGCGCCGATAGAAATCAATGTAATATCTTTGCGCGCATAACTGTTAACCCTCGGACGTACACGCAAACGTATCCCCCCACCGTGGTACAAGGGTGGGGGAGGGGGGGGGGGGGGAGGGGGTTGTTGTACGTCCGAGGGTTAATAAACCATATCCATACACTACGCAAGTCGAGGTGAAAGATAAAAGGAATAGATAGAAACAATTCATAGCTTAAGAATTTTTTGACACATGAGCTAAACAAATCCCGAGACTTCTCGAGGCCAATACACCTCTTATAAATAAGCTTGACACCTAAGCCAACGTTTACGCCCAAATCTTTAATGCCTGCCACACAGGCAAATATCTATGTTGGGGCCGACACACAGCGTACTTGCCGATTAATGTTCGACACACGAGCTGACGCCATAGATAAAGCCGACAAACGGGCTTCTGTAAATTAATTAAAGCTCGAAACACAATCAAACATTTTAGCTTAACCCTCGGACGTACACGCAAACTTATACCTCCACCGTGGGTTTTTGCGATGTTGCAATATTTCGGAAATATTTTACGTCTAACAGATAGCCTGTGACGTGCTCTACAAGATAAAGTAATATTATGGGGCTGCTGGGGTCCGTGACGTAATCCAATGGCCATCTTGGATTTTACTAAAAATTCAAATTTATCGGGAAAATGCGCAAATTGCAAATATTGTTTGCTAGAGTTGCAAAATAACATACAATTAAACATTTCGATGCTTTTGGTAGCATTTTATTTATTTTTTCACCGAAAAAAGGTGAAAAACACGCATTTTTATTAAAAAATGGCTTGACCTCATGTTTAAATTCCGGCATGCATCTGTTTGGAACTGGAATCCTCCCACAAAATTGCCATCAAAAGTCAATTATGAAATGAATAAATAAATCAAGCAAATGCCCTTATCGTTCAAATGGATTCTTTTTTAAATGAATCAAGCCTTCATTTTTATTCAGACCTTCCGAAATAAGAATCAGTCATAAAATAATCTCGCAAGTCGTTCTATAATTAAACGTGACTTATTGAATAAGTACACGATTGTGACGTCAAACGTCGCTGCGTTTGTGCAAACCTTTCTGTTGTTGTCGCGCTCAAACAAGTTTACGAACACATTTTTTAAAAGAGTTAAATTAAGATCGTAGATCAAGGAGTATTTCAATAGGATGGCGAGCATGGAGGTATGTTATAAGAGGTTTTATGACGCGTTGCTTGCACAGTAACGGGTTAAATGTAGGTTTACATTGTACCTGGGCAAAAGGTACAATTTCATCAACTGTACTTGGATTAATTATTAATGAACTCAAACACTCAATGAAGGGACAGCAATATCGTTTATTGTAGAAAATTAGATGGAAATGAATCAACCTCTCATTTTACATCATCTATAGAGTAAAAATAATACATATAGATAGGCTGAGCCTAACAGCGTCGCTCTGTGAACAAGCTTAACTAAAGTGAAACTTAACTAAGGTGAAAGGTCGGAAGCACAAGAATTAAGATTGACGAAGGCTATTTTTCAACTTTAGCAATTCTCAAAAACAGTAAGCTTATTACGCGACCGTCTGCACAGTATTTTAGACCGTACAAAAGTTCACAAAAACAACTTTTTCTCCGTCTAGAATAACTAGTACGACTACTTTCCGAATAAAATTTACTTGTTGCTTGTCAAAAATTGCCCGAGAAACTGATTTGAAAATCAAAATTGCAAAAAATACACAAACATATTTGCATAAGGCGATGCGAGTGAAGATAGAACTGTACTATAAAATCAAAGTCTTGTTTTGTTTACATAAAATCGCTTTTCAATTTATCTAATGAACAAACACATAAAAATGGACAACACAATCTTCTTTCGAAAAAAATTATTGAAATCTCCATTAGTTTACATTCAAAAGCAAAACGCGTACCATTTAAGCTTATAGCTCATCGAGTTCAAGCTTTCTTCGATGAAATTCAAAAAATCGATACAACTGAATTTAAGCACGTTTTAAAATCAATTCTTCAAAACTAACAATAACACAAAGAAAAAGTCACTCACAGATTGATATCAACATAAATTCTCATCGAAAAATGTAATCTGTTTTACCTTTAAGTCCCTCGCTTGCTTGGAAATTCAAATCTCCGCTTCTGGTTCGGAAATCCGCAAAAAAAACAAAAAAAACATCGAGATTCTCGGGAAACAAAATTCACTGTTTCCTTCGGGACCAGTCATTAAGTGATTTGATATATAACAACACAAAAAACACAACACAACACAGTTTGAAAAACGCGCCGAGCACTCGAGGTAAACATCAATCGCATCATAATCATGCCACCTTTTGTCACGGTTTGATCACGTGCGCTAGCGGGCAACAGTGCAATGTTACCCTCTGACGTCAAAATTTTTGCCCGCTTTCGCAAATGTTGCCCGCTTAGGACAATTGGCGGGAAACAGTTTGTTTGTTAGATGCCATGTGACCTCGAATCAACCAATCAATGCGCGCGTTGTATTGAGAAAAACGCCAGCTATATAACAACAAAGAATAACGACCTCAACAACGACAGTAGGACCTTGCGTTTGTTTCAACACAGCAAAATACAGTTTGCAAACACAAGCCAACTTCTGTAGACTACGGAAAAACACTTTACAAACATTTGTAAGCTGTTTTACAACTTTCACCCACCGACCAGCTTGTATTTGCAAGAACATGTTTGCAAACGAGTTTGCGGTGAGGAACGCCCTGACTTAACCCTTTGACACCCAAAGTGAGTGCCAAAGACAAAAGTTCATATAAAATCCTAACATTCATTTTGTAAAATATTGAAAAACAAGTTGAACCATGCAAACGTACTGGTGAAGAGGTTTCATTTGAATGGTCACACCAGAGGATTTTGTCGACAGACTCGAAAGTGAGAACTACATTACATGTCTCCATAATTGACTCCGGGAGTGAAAGGGTTAAGGTATGACGGTGATGTGAATTTTTTTTGCTAGGCGCGCGCAGTTCTGTTATTCTATTGACGAAAACCATTTAAGAACCAAGAAATTATTTTCGAAAACATAGGAAATTTCGTGCACGTTTAAAAAAAGCAAATGGAATTAGAAAGAAAAAGAGGGAAACTTAAACCAAATTAAGTAAAAGACTTCCCCTCCCGCAGTCCAAAAGGAAGCGCAAAGTTAGAAGGAGAACGGATTTAGATTTCACTTGATCTTTGAATTCCACTCAATTATCCGTTAAATGGACAGGTCGGAGGACTTAACGGCTATTTTCCCATTAAATAAATAAACTGATACGGTTGAAGCGCTCGTAAGCGACCACCTTCCGGACTTGAAGATGGTGCTCGCAGCTAGTACTGGACGCTTTCGACAATTAGTTCAGATCAACATGCAAAGAAATTAAGAGACACTCTCCCTATTCACCGGGTGAGACGTGGCGGGAGGTCGAAAATACAAACACCCAACTATATCACCCAGAGATACCCTAATGTGTACTAGTAAATGTGAGAAACTTATTTTGTTGTGGAGTTTAATATTTTTTTAGAAAATAATTAAAAGCTCAAGACGGCCTGATTTGCCCAAAAATCACAAATTCGACCTCAAATACCGAGGGGTACAAATCGATCTCGCGCACACGCGCAAAGCAAAATATTATAATTATTTTCAAAACACTTTATTAGGAAGATAATTCTGAGCTGTTTGAGCTATAATAGACAATTATAGCGCCTTTATTTTAATTTTGGCAGCTTTGCAAAAGTTGATAAAATTTCAGATTTTAAAAATACCGAATTATACACTGTTTTCGAATTATTAAAAATACACTCGGTATAACTCGTAATTCCTTCAAACTTTCAAAATAGCAAGTACATGAGTTGTATTTCAGCTGTGCAAAAAAATTAGTCTGGTAAAATTTGATTCTGAGGAGACCGGCTGCATGTTATTTGACCTAAATTAGGCTAAGCTTACAGGCAGAAATGTAAACATTCGGTACCGACTTTTGTCTAACCAGCTATACAATCGTCCCGAAAATTATGCAATTACTCTAAAGCCTATCCAAATTAAAAAAGAAACACTTATTTTGCAGCTTACCTGGATTCTAGGAGGATTTGCGGTCCTGTAATTTTGTATTTGTTCTGTTCGAACCGGGTTTGACGAAGAACCCGTGAAGAAACATTTCCAGACCATTGTTTAAGGCGTATTCCATCCCTGGCTAAATTCTCGCTGTTAACGTCCAATTTTCTTCATGTCCATTTGTAGTGACTTTTATGTGTATCTCCTCAAGCTTTTGTTCTGATAATTTTCTCGGTATCTAAAACTTTTGAAGGTCCAGTAAGGCGCCGAAATGGCAACTGAAATATGATCGCATCAGTGCCTTGTCACGCAATACGCAGAGTATAATTATTATAACGCGAGTTAAAAACACGATTTCTCTTTGAAAACATAATAAATAGATGATAAAACATAACCTCGTATTTTTTTTCAAATATTATAACTTACCAAAAAGAAATATTTCTGATTAAAACATGCGTGTATTTGTTTCAGCATTTTGAAAAATATTGAAAAAAAATGTTTGCAGGGCCTGAAAAGACAAAATAAATTGTTTGCAAACACGATATGTGTAAAAAAAAAAATGTTTGCAGAGAAGTCAGATAAATTATTAAAAAATATTAGTTCCAAAACTGAACGTTGCTCAGTGATGATTCTTTCCATTTGGCTGCACAAGACAAATCCCTCACCTTGCCTTCACAAAAAGCAGCCAAAAAACTCTTCGTTGTGCCAGGGCTAAAGGTCCGGGTTTTCATTCAAGGAATGCCGCTTGCCTTGCCATTTAACGTTGACATTCTGTCCGAGAAATGGGCGAGTTTCAGAAGTCTGTCATCTTCCTGACGATATCACCATCAAAGCTAATGGGTCAATAACTGTTTACAAGCTAGTTATTTGGAGTAACCTATGGCGATGGAAATCATTTTAAATAAGCAATGTGCCTGCCTTCACCGCTGGTACCACAGCTAGGCCGGGTGGTACGAGTATGATGGCCTGTGCGAACAACGTCAAAAGAGGATCATCCCCACCCCCTCCAGAAAATAAAGGTCCGTCCCTTGGAGGTTTCATTCTATTAAGAGTGGTCGCTTTCTTAAACTGATGACATTCATGTCAATCGGAATTTGCAGTGAATGTAGATCAACTCTGTATGAACGAACGAAAACCGCGCGCCAAGACCCGAAGACTTCTGACATCACCGAGGGTGTTCGTAATATTTCCCTGGTATGTATTGTATTGTATTTAACTGGGTACGTGAGACAAGGCGCGCAGCAAGGAAGGGATAAGATAAATGTTAAATTGGCTTCCTACCATGTTCCCGCTAACCGACGCCCGCCGGGGGACTTGTCTCTAATTTTCGCTGACCGCGACGCCCTGGGTACCAAAATGGGCAGTCAAAGTCTCTAACGCGATACGCGCAGTAAATTTGTATTACGTTTTATAAACATTTTGAACATACATTTATAGGCTGCGTTTTGAAACACTCTCAAACGTTTTTTTCCCATGTCATGTTATTTTCAAGGGACTGGGGAGAAGCGACGCTGAGCCCCTCCTCAACTGGATCCACTAGCTCATATGATATTGAAGTATACAAAACTAGTTTGCGCGTAAGTGGTTATAAGTAAATATCACTTAAAACAAAGTAGCCGTTTGCGGAGCCATAGAGTTGTAGGCGTTTTGTTTTCTCAAGTTCTCCAAACTGGTGTCGGTTGTAATGAACTGTTTTGATCGCATTTGCTGGATAGTTTCTGTGTATGTTAAAATAGTCTGGCATTTAACCCTTATCAAAGCGGCGGTTGTGCAAAATAAAGACACTGGTGAATAAAAATTATGCGTCATAAAATTCCCCAACCACCTACCCACTTTCTCCGAGTGAGGAGTAAGTTTTGCGTTACAATATAACGCTTCTGCATATTGCGTGACAGGGCACTGTTGCGATCATATTTCAGTTGTCGTTTCGGCGTCTTGCAGGACCTTTCAAGTTGGCCAGAAATTTGCCCGTTTCACCCTCAAAAGTTAGAGATACCGAGAAAATTATCAGATACAAAGCTTAGGGAGATACATATAAAAGTCACTACAAATGCACGTAAAGAAAATAGGACGTCAAAGGCGAGAATTTAGCCAGGGATGGAATACACTTCAACAGTGGTCTGGAAATGTTTCTTCAATCCCCGTTCGAACAGAACAAATACAAGAATTACAGGACTGTAAATCCTCCTAGAATCCAGGTAAGCTGCATAATAAGTGTTAATTTCAAGAGGATTTTGAATTTGGATAGCTTTTAGAGCAACTGCATCGTTTTCGGGACGATTGTATAGCTGGTTAGACAAAAGTCGGTAACGAATGTTTACATTTCTGCCTGTAAGCTAGTCTCCTCAGAATCAAATTTTACCAAACAAATTTTTATGCACAGCTGAAATATAACTCATGTACTTGCTATTTTGAAAGTTTGAAGGAATTACAAGTAATACCGAGTGTATTTTTAATAATTTGAAAACAGTGTATAATTCGGTATTTTTAAAATCTGAATTTTTATCAAATTTTGCAAAGCCGCCAAAAATAAAATAAAAGCGCTATATTTTTCTATTATAGCTTAAACAGCTCAGAATTATCTTCTTAATCAAGTGATTTGAAAATAATTATAATATTTTGCTTTGCGCGTGTGCGCGAGATCGATTTGAACCTCTCGGTATTTGAGGTCGGATTTGTGATTTTTGGGCAAATCAGGCCATCTTGAGCTTTTCATTATTTTCTAAAAAAATATTTAACTCCACAACAAAATAAGTTTCTCACATTTACTAGGACACATTAGGGTATCTCTGGGTGAAATATTTGGGTGCTTGATATTTCGACCTCCTGCCAGGTTGTTCGGATCTCACCCGGTCGGTAGAGAGAGTCGCTCTTAAGTATGCAGTGTTACTAACCAGCAGTGTATCGGTCGCTTCGACCTGCTACATAAAACACTTTCATTTTCTTTGAAAAAAAGATTTTTCAAACACATCCAAATGCAGATACATATAAAACACGAACGTTGGAACACTGTTTTGGATGGTGTATAAATAGTGGTTCCCTTCCTCCTGACTTTTCAATGTTGTTGCAAAAATAAATGAACACGCGCGTTCATTGTGTGATCTAACATTGAAATTGGGAACGGGAGAAGGCTGTTCCAACGACTTCTGAGATTGATTGTAGCTGGTCATCTACGAGAATGGATGGTCGTAAGGATAGCTTCAACTGTGCATAGATTTTGATTTTGTACTTTTGACCACAGGAGAAAATTCGGGAAAAGGAAAAAACTTATAAACCGTCGAGGAAGCAATTTTTGCAACTCAACAATTGCTGGCGAGTCTTCGCTAAACAGGTCATTGATAAAGTGTTGAAAGACTTTGAAGAACAAATGAAGGTGCGAAACAAGCTTATTTACATTTCATATCCCGACTGTTTTTTAATCCTAAAAGGAGAGGGATGGAAAAGGAGTTGATTAATTTCAGTGTGTAAAATTTGCTCACATAGAAGTGTTATTTGGAGGTTGTTTTTGTTTCATTTTATTTTTCTGGAAACAATCGAAGAATGAAATTAGAAAAGAGAGTGAGGGGAACTTCTAAACCAAATTTAGGCAAAGACGCCCCGCAGTCCCACGAAATTGCAAAGTTAGAAAGAAAACTTACTTACATTTCACTTGATCGTTGAATGCCACTCAATTGTCTGTTAAAAGCGTGTTCAAAATATGCTTACTTTTCTTCCAAGTCACTATAATTATTTTAAAGTAGTGGCGGATTTAGGGGAGGGGCCCAACCTTCCCCCTCCCCCTCCCCCCTCCCCCTCCCCCTCCCCCTCCCCCCTCCCCCTCCCCCTCCCCCTCCCCCTCCCCCTCCCCCTCCCTCCCCATCCCCAAACCCCATACCTTTTTCAGTCTCTAATATTTGCGTTTGCTTACAGGTGAATCACAAAGTTTTATCGAGAATTTGAACGGAGTTTCATGTGGGTAATCGCTCTGGGAAGCTATAATCCCAGACAAATTTGTTGGGATAGTCGTCCCTTTCTACCTTTCAATGCTGGAAAAATATTTGAAAAACCATGACTCCTTGATTGCTCGTACAATAAGAGCTATTTTAACGCAACTTTGAGGGGGGAGAGAACGCGCGCATGATTAAACAGCTTAACATGAACTTGTTCTTGAGTGTGGGTGATGTCGCAGCTCTCGTAAGGTCTCACCCCATTGGAAGAGAAAACAATAAAAGACAAACAATAACTACGGTTCCTAGCCCTAAAAACAAAAGCAGCTGAATGAAAAAAGCCAATGAAATAGAGGATTCCGAGAGTTGCGAGGCTTCTGGTTCCCAGGCGATGTCGCAGCTCTCGTAAGGTCTCACACCATTGGACGAGAAAACAATAAAACAAAAACATTATCGTTGAGTGTCCCAACTAATTATGACGCGAATTGCAGTTGGTCGTCTACGAGAGTGGATGGTGGTAAGGAGAACTTCAACTGTGCATCCCCTTTATGTTTAAAAAAGATAGGTTATGAAAAAAAGATAAGCTTGTCTCGCACCTTCATTCGTTCTTCCACGCCTTTCCGTTATCAACGACTCGTTTAGCAAAGACTCCCCGGCAATATTGTTTAGCTCCAAATATTGCTTCCTCGACGTTCTTTTTTGTCTTTTCTCGCATTTTTTTCCTGTAGTCAGAAGTACAAAATCAAAATCTAGGAATGGAAAAAAGATGTACAGAAAATTAGCGCGAGACGCCGTCGAATGATTTGAAATCAAAGAAAGAGCCTTTTAAACAACAGCAATGCACGCTTCAAAGCTGTAACGCACAAGTGGTATACTAATCTAAGGTGAGAAAATACATTGACGGTCACGGCGACAAAAAACGATGTCGATCATTTCAACAAAATGGTAGATAAAAAAACTGGACACTCAGCATACAATATCAAGTCTGACATAAACAAGTAATGAGGATTGATATGTGTTGATATGTATGATATGTATTGATATGATTGATATGATTGATATGTATTGATATGTATTGATATGTATTGATATGTATTGATATGTATTGATATGTATTGATATGTATTGACATGTATTGATATGTATGATATGTATTGATATGTATTGATATGTATGATATGTATTGATATGTGTTGATATGTATGATATGTATTGATATGATTGATATGTATTGATATGTATTGATATGTATTGATATGTATTGATATGTATTGATATGTATTGATATGTATGATATGTATTGATATGATTGATATGATTGATATGTATTGATATGTATTGATATGTATTGATATGTATTGATATGTATTGATATGTATGATATGTATTGATATGTATTGATATGTATTGATATGGATTGATATGTATTGATATGTATTGATATGTATTGATATGTATTGATATGTATTGATATGTATTGATATATATTGATATGTATTGATATGATTGATATGATTGATATGTATTGATATGTATTGATATGTATTGATATGTATTGATATGTATTGATATGTATTGATATGTATTGATATGTATTGATATGTATTGATATGTATTGATATGTATTGATATGTATTGATATGTATTGATATGAATTGATATGAATTGATATGAATTGATATGTATTGATATGTATTGATATGTATTGATATGTATTGATATGTATTGATATGTATTGATATGTATTGATATGTATGATATGTATTGATATGTATTGATATGTATTGATATGATTGATATGTATTGATATGTATTGATATGTATTGATATGTATTGATATGTATTGATATGTATTGATATGTATTGATATGATTGATATGTATTGATATGTATTGATATGTATTGATATGTATTGATATGTATTGATATGTATTGATATGTATTGATATGTATTGATATGTATTGATATGTATTGATATGTATTGATATGTATGATATGTGTTGATATGTGTTGATATGTGTTGATATGTATTGATATGTATTGATATGTATTGATATGTATTGATATGTATTGATATGTATTGATATGTATTGATATGTATTGATATGTATTGATATGTATGATATGTATTGATATGTATTGATATGTATTGATATGTATGATATGTATTGATATGTATTGATATGTATTGATATGTATTGATATGTATTGATATGTATTGATATGTATTGATATGTATTGATATGTATTGATATGTATGATATGTATTGATATGTATTGATATGTATTGATATGTGTTGATATGTGTTGATATGTATTGATATGTATTGATATGTATTGATATGTATTGATATGTCTTGATATGTGTTGATATGTATTGATATGTATTGATATGTATTGATATGTATTGATATGTATTGATATGTATTGATATGTATTGATATGTATGTTAGAGCGGTTTTTAATTGAGTGTCGAAAGTAATTTCGCGATTGCTTTGGTCAGCCTCATAACATAGAAAACAGTTTGCATCGTTTTAATATATGATGACTGCTGAGCACAAAGCGGAATTTTCTTCTTACTAGACCATTTAAAGCAAATTGTTTCATGTGTTTCCTTTGCAGTAGCCTGCGTGCAGACGTATCCTATTCGCGTAAAGCAAGGAAATAGGAGTCGTCTGCATGCAGGGTACCTTTGAAGCGGTTGGATATTGTGGTAATATACTCCCCGCAATCTGCAAGAACTCTGCGTAAATGTCTTAGTTTGAGAGGCATAGTTCCTCTGTTGTTCAGTGGACATGAATTCGGATGTTTTGCTGTCTTCCAGCGTTGTCGCTGCTGTGTACGATTGAACTACTTCATTGAAACGTCCATTTTTTTAAAACGACGTTTCTTTGCAAACGAATCTTATCTAACAAAGTTTCTTGCTGCTGTTCGTTATTTCAAAGTTTCGGATTCTCGACTACAAGTGAAGACTTCAAGGATCCAAGGCGTCCTTGGCTTCCTTCTGATGGCCATGGACGCTTAACTGCACGGCGTTTTCATACACAAGAAAAGCCGCATGAGTTTAAACCACATTTTTAACGTCCTTTCGTTGTCTTGCTGATCGATGGTCATTTTGTTGCGAACGAGTTACGAAAGCAGACGGTGCAACCCACGATATTCGGATCTTTTTCATGTGAAAAGTGAAAATTTGTGTCAATTTCTACGGTGTGGGTTTTCATGAAAGGAAAGTTGCAACTTTGTCTTATATTCCTTGCTGTCGTAATCAAGACAATCCTCGGTCCTCTAAATACAGTAACCAAAGACCTTAACTGAAGGTCATAACTGATTTGTGAAAATTGGAATCCTTAACTGATTTGTGAAAATTGGAAAACATCAAAACCCTCACCACTTTTGCACTGGAGGAAACTCATGAGTAAATATTCTGAGGGTTTTTGCATCTTTAAATGCCGCCCAACAAAACAACTTCTTGGCAAGGTACATGTTAGCTCCCATCATTCCACACTCCATGATTAAATGATAAAGCTTTGGTTGATTTCTAATTTCAAAATCAACGGAGCGGCTGCGATCATAAACGGACATCTTGGCTTTCTGGGGATTATATTCATCACTGACATATCCTCTTCCATCAAGAAGTAAACTTTTTACTAATCCCTCCCATGTTTGAATTTTCACAACAAACCGGGTTCCATCTCTTGGAGAAGGGGGCGCATATCGCGGGCCCGTTGGCTCCAAACTAGGATGTGTTAGACCAAACTGACAGGAAATGTTTCCATGAGCTATTACAGGAATTTGAACCTCGATGGTGTTTATTTGTCTTATGACTTTACAGGTGTGCTTGCGCTTGCAACGTTTTAATTTAGTTTCAGTTTCACGTCGAAAACAAAAGGCGCAATTTGTTTTCAAGGATGCTGCCTGTAAATTAATTCTTGTAGTGTCATTGTGATCGCACTGCAGACACCGCGTTAGGTAAAAAAAACCTCATATGCGTTCTTCTGGCCCTTTAAAACGTTGCTCACCTTTTCCTTTTCATGTTTGTTGAAATAGACTTTGAGTTCGCTTGGAAAGGAAACCACTTCGAAATATTTCAATCCTTCGTAAAACGCCGGCCCACAGTTATCATGGATAACATTGCTTTCAACCACACAGGCAGGCTTTCCTGGGCTTTGCCTATCAACTCGTACGCCACCCATACTGTTGTTGCAGATTTCGTTGCCTTTGTAGTGACCACCCGAGTTGCACTGCACCCAGACTCCCCGCCAGAAGTTTTCAAACACCATGTTGTCCTCAAAATATACATTGTTTACAAGAAAAGATACCTCCATACCGTTATGGTAAATTTTATTCCTGCGTATAACTACAGAGGAAGACAAACTGGGATGCCCTGACACGTGAATACCTTCGTATTTGTTATCTTAAATTTCTGAATCTTGTATTAAGGCCTCCTTTGCTATGCTATTGTTAAAGTTAGTTCCAGTAACATTAATTCCCTCGGTATTTCCGTGGATCTGGCACTCACTAACTTCTAAACTTCCACCATCCACCACGCGTATTCCAGAGGAGGTACGAGGCTTCGTACCATTTCCATTCACTTTGCATTTTTTCAATGTAGCTGACGAATTAAGACCTTCTACAGTGATTCCCCCTCCCGGGCAGTCACTGACAGAACAGTTAATCAGCTTTGCAGTTCCGTAAACTATAATCGCTGCGTGTGATATGTAGGTGCTCGTAAATCTACAATTAGTGAACTTCACGTCTCCATCTGGTGCAACAAAAATTGTACTTTTTGTCAAAAAGTGATGTTTTGCAAAAAACACTCCTTAGAAAACCGACTTCCACCGCATGATATGGTAACGTCTGATCCATCAGAGAAAGCTGCTAAAGTGGTGTCCACAATATCGTTGGAACCGCCGGAATGTTTCAAAACAAATGTCACGTCTCCGACTTGTCTAAGTGGGGCGTCTTTTATTTCATAATGTCCATTTGTAAGAAGGAGAACATTTTTTCTCGAACGCGGGCTTTTGTTGTCTATAATACAGCGTTGGAGTGCTTCAGAGGTTTTAACAACTGCCCACTTTCCATCTAGATCTTTGAAAACACTTTGAAAACCTTCATAACATCGACAACGTTCTGCGTCATAACAATAAGCAATAGCTACGGAACACAAAGACAAACCTTTTTTCCCAAGGCCATTTAAAGCCAAGGCTTTTCTTGTGTACCCTTTCCAGCAGTTTGACTTGAGGTTAATATACTCTTCGGAATCTAGAAGACATTCTTCATATTTCCCCAGTTTGAGATTCGCAGTGGCGCGATTGTGCAGAAGGCGGGGATCCAGCTGTTTTCCCCTTTTACTTGCTTCAAGTGCTTCCGTGTACGTTTCAACTGCTTCCTTGAAACGTCCATTCTTTAAAAAAGCGTTTCCTCGTAAACGAATCTCATCTATGTCGTCAATCAGACGATCATCATTTTTCGCAACGTCCTGAGCATCAATTGGGGGCCGAGATGAGTACAAAATAATTTTCTGAAACAATTGCGGAAGAGGCAGACTGTGAGGAAATAGCTTTTTTAACTCTTCAAGTGTAACAGCCACGCTATCACCTGTACAGGAATCCAGAATTTGAAATGCAAAGCGCTCGGCTTCCTTGGCTTCCTCCTGGTGGCCATGGACGCTTAACTGCAAAGCGTTTTCATAGACAACACGAGAAGTCTCATGAGTTACGACCACTGTCTTGACATCCCTTCCAATTTCTTGCCGGTTCAGCAAGGTCTTCAGATGCTGTTGTAGTTCACAGGCATGGCTGGTTAACTTCAACCACAAGTAGAACAAAGAAGGGTTGGCCACAGCAGTTGATGGTTGTCCTAGTGCACGTGTTGTCAACAAGGATTTGGTCTGGTGAAGGGCAACCGCGCAGGGATTGATGAAGAATTCTCACTGCTCTAAGCAACGCAGAGGCACTTTCTTCAACGGTCATTCTGTTGCGAATGACCTCCTGAACCAGACGTTGCAAACCAAGAGATTTAGTGCTTTTTCTCTGAAAAAGGGAAAATTTCGTCACAATTTCTACGATCTGGGTTTTGATGAAAGAAAATTGACAACTTTGACGAGATGGCTCATCACCTAAAAGCAGCTGAGGGTTGATTAGCTCTTCCTGGATTTCATTCGGTGCCAAAAACGCTGCTGCTTGCACAAAATGGGATGCGACTTCTCCAAGTGATGACTTTCGGACGTAGTCAAAGCTTAAAAGCCACGTGGCGTGCACTGCCAGTCGGGTTTCAGATTCGTATTCCCACGACGGCTTTTTCCGGGGATGCTGACTCAACAACTTTAGTCGCTGCATTTTGTACTCTTCGAGATAGCTGCTTATGGTGCATTGAAGAGCTTTTATATGTGCACCAGCTTGTTCTAAAGCAAGAGGCAGACAGCCAAGCTCACGCACTAGCTCATTTAACTCAACCTCTATTCCCGTTACGGTGGCGCCACATCGGGTAACAAGGAACCTCTTTGCTTCGTCTTCCGAAAAGGCGAAAACTTTAACACAGCGAGTTTCTTCGAGATCAATAGACTCGCAAACCTCTTTTGGTTCACGTCTGGTTGTAAGCAGGACATGATCCCCCTGCTTCCCTTTTCCACCGACCGAACAGAACCTTGTGCATTTGTTCAGAGAGGTGTAGCTGGTCGACATCATCAAGAACCAAAAGCCAGGGCTTTTTCCGCTTTGAGATCCATGTTAGAACCTTCGACAGCGTCAAATCAAACGTGTCTGCTAACATTCCTAAACGCAATGCCAAGTCACTCATAGAGTTTTCGAACTTTTTGTCGTCTTCCATGGAGATCCAAAATACACCCCCCTCGTAGTCAAGTTTATGTTTCCACGCGAACCGGGCTCTTAAAGTTGTCTTTCCACATCCCCCAAGACCGCAAATGGCTGCCATCTTCAATGTCCCTTCACGTTTGAACGGAAGGCACCTCTCAATTTTCACCATTGCTTCCTCTCTTCCTGTAAACCATTTGTTTTGTTCTGGAGCGTCAAACACAACCTCTTTGGAATCGTCTGAAAATGATAGACTGTCCATCTTTGCCTTCAGTGCTTCTAAGTCCCTTTGCATAAGTTCACTCTTCACTTCCAACGTTTTACAAAGGCTATCTACTTGTTCTTGCCTCATTTCCCAGTGTAACTCTGATGCTCTTAGATGTTCCCTCTGTTCCTTGTCTTTGGCAGTTATCTCTTCTTTGATCATATCTTGGTTGTTCTCAAGCTCTTCACATGTTGTTCTCAAACATAACTGTTGTTCTTCAAGCGAGTGAATGGCTCTGTTGAATTCAGCCTTGAAAAGGGCAAGAGTAGAACAAATACTTTTAACATCTTCACCTTCTCTATCTTTGTAATCATCCACCAGGTCAGAAAGTCGTTGAACTTCCTTGCGTATGACTTGCAGAAGGGTGTCATCGACCGTTTTACCGAGACATATCTCTAGTCCTGTATCAAGGGTAAAAATATGAAAACATATATAAAAAGGGTAAACTCTTAAACTCTAGACATGGCCATGTAGACAAATAGCCTGCATGGCAGGCCCTAGAAAGTGTAGAGAAGGGAACATTCGGGTGCAAAAAATGATAAATCCAGGAATCACAAGTGTCATCAACGGCCTCGATCTATCCACAGGCACTACCAACGTGAATGTTTTTAGCAATAATAGGGCAACTTAGAAGAGATGTTTTGATTTTTCAAACAGCTGACAAAGTATTCGCAATTCTTTTTTAAATAGTGATGTGAGTGCTAACGATTCTGCACATTAAGTAATGCTCCACATAAGATCTATAGTAAACTTTATTGTTATGCGGCATTGGCTCTTTCCCACATAGAATATCTTTGATTTCATGAATAGAGGAGGAGCTGATGGTTCATAATTATATTTCATTAATAAAAAGTTAGGCAGAACCTAACAGCGGCGCCCTCTGAAGACCCTCTAAACAAGCTTAACTATGAAACTTAACTAAGAGGTGAAAGGTCGGAAGCACAAGAATTAAGATTAATATTGACGACCGGGCTATTTTTCAATTTTAGCAATTCTCAAAAACTGTATTACCCGACCGTCTGCACAGTACATTTAGACCGTACAAAAGTTCACAAAAACAACTTTTTCTCCGTCTAGAATAACTATTACGACTATTTTCCGAAAATACAGTTGTTGCTTGTCAAAAAATGCCCGCGAAACTGATTTGGAAATCAAAATTACAAAAAGGCATATTTGCATAAGGCGACGCGAGTATAAAATCTAAGTCTTGTTTTGTTTACATAAAATCGCTTTTCAATCTCTGTAATGAATGAACAAACACATAAAAATGGACAACACAATCTTCTTTCGAAAAATTTTATTCAAATCTCCATGAGTTTGTTTAAAAGCAAACGCGTGCCATTTATAGCACATCGAGGCCGAGCCGTGTCTTTGATGAAATTCAAGAAATTAATACAACTGAATTTAAGCTACACGTTTATAAACAATTCTCCAAAACATAACGAGAACACAAACAAAAAGTCAATCACAGATTGATATCAAGATAAATTCCCATCGAAAAATGTAATTTGTTTTACCTTTAAGTCCCTCCGGCGACTACTGTACTTGGAAATTCTTTAAATCTCCGCTTTGGTGCTGAAATCCGTAAAACGAACCCATCTCTTCACATTGCTGAAACCGTATATAGTTCCTCGAAGCAATATTTTATCCCTGAAAGCTCTTCTCTTTCCACTAAAGCGGCTTCTGAGTATCCCTTAATTAGTATCCTGTCTTGAGTAGCAAACCGCCAAAAAAAATGTTGGGTAATAACGACTTTAATTCTCCGCTAAAAACAGCATAAAAATCCTGCAACGGCTAAAGTGTTTACCGAGCTGACGGCTGTGTAGCCGCGCGGAAAACAAAGCCTCAAAGATCCCGGATGTTTTGTGGCGTCACACGCGTATGTTTTGCGACGTCATACACGCCAGCGAGCTAGCCCAACGCGTACGGCGGGCGTTGGGCGTTCGGCGGCGGGCGCACAACGCGCCCGCGAAACATTCCGCTAGCCATGACCATGAAAAATGACGGCATAGGTTCTATGAGTATGGTGCTCCGCCGGGCCTTCGGCCCGCGTGCTCCGCTATAAAAATAAAGAAAATCCATTTGCGTCAAAGACATTTTAGGAAATGTTCGTGCTTAACCAATCAGAATAGCAGAAGACAATAGCTAATAATTTTGCTTCTTTGGTGAAGTTCCTCAAATACAATATCTTTTAAAAATTGCATGTTGTGCGATTGGGTCTCAAATTACTTGAAACCTTAAAAAATTACACAAAATGCATCTTGAACCTTAACTTTTTAGCGGTTTTTGAGTCTAGACCAATGAGATCACTAGTTGTAACAATGAAAAAAGTTGACATTTCATCGTGCATTGCCGTTCGGCACTATCCTTCTTATGCAGATCATTACTTAAACGCAAAAACATTGGCGGTAACTGCTAAACTCTTTAAAAGGGGATGTCACCATTAATAGTTTTAGTATTTCTTTAAAAAGCCCAAAAGACAAGTTTATGTCAATAGAAACCAAAAAATATTGGTCCAGTTTCGTTTAATATTATTCTACTAAAGGAAGCTGTTGACGGACACTTTCCCGTGGTGTTATTTAACCCTATTCGGCCTGGGGGGGGGGGGGGGGGCACAATGTGCCCTCGCCAACTTTCAACATTCATAACTTCTTTAATATGTATTCAAACGCCATCAAACTTTGTGACTTTTCCTAAAATTTATCTGGCAACAATTTCACTTGACAATTTTTTGATCACGTGACTTGATGTTTCCATAGCAACAAGATTTTGACAGCCATGTTTTTTGAAATTTGCATATTTATACCTTTGTATGAAGGAAAACAATGTTTATTGGATAACTTTTGTATTTTTACGTCATTTAGCATTTATTTATTGGTTTTGATTAATTTTTGTCAATTTGGACGGTTTTTAAGAGGTTTAAAAAATTCAGAAATCCAAGATGGCGGATCCAAGATGGCCGCCGTATAACTAATTACCTAATAATTACGTCATATGACGTCATCATTCCATTGTGCGGACCGCAAAGGAGACAGTTTTGGACGTACTTTTTCTACTCTAGGTTTCATTGTCATAGCCTTAAAGTTCTTGAAGTTACGAAGAGAGGGCGGGGGGGGGGGCACAATGTGCCCCCCCTCCCAGGCTCAGGAACTCAAAAAATGCCCAGGCTGAATAAGGTTAAGATTACATGAAAACTGTATGGTGCTTTAACTTTATTAATATAGTTTTTTTTGGGGGGGGGGGGGGGGGGGGGGTGGGGAGCGGTGAATATATTTAAGTGGGATCATGAACATAATCTAAAACACATATTATTATATTAACTGTTAGTATAAAGTAAGGTGGCCGAATACAGTTTTGAGGGACAATAAATTTCCTAACGCGCGCGTGTCACGCAAGCAATACCGCGCGAGCAAACAACAACGAAGCTCTGATCTCGTGCACGCAGTTAGTAATGCGCGAGCAGCCGCGCGCGCAGATAAGTGAATGGCCGTGGTGTACGCAGTACTGCGCATGCTCGGAGATCGTACTAAACGTTTTTTTGGTCGTGAATTTCTCGAAATCTAGCCGTACGACTTATGCTCAATTTTTGATATTTTCAAATTTTCATCAACAGCGATCTGCAGACAATTTTTTTTCAAAATCTGTAAGACAGATTTTAAAATATTTTTCGAAATTCCTATTTTTGATATTATCGTTGATATGCGAAAAACTCTCTTACAGATTTTTGTTTTAACTTGTAAGAACGTTTATTTTTATCCAAAGTTTAAATGGTAAGATTTTGAGGTAGGGTCGTACGGGTGATTTTTGAGTAAAACGTCCTCATAGAATTAGAACCCAGTCTTCTGACAACCACTCGGTCGCTTGTTTTAAGCCACTTCTAACCTTAGGATGGTGAAATTACAAACACCCACTGTCTTGTACGATGGTTTTGACTTTGTAGTTGTTGCTTGTTCCCACAAATGGTCACCTGTGATCGATATTATCGGAAGCATCTGGTGACCCCTATAAACTGTAGTAAGCCACCTTAAACTAAAACAGTGGATGTCATTGTTTGTGCACTCTGATTGGCTACTAAAATTGGGATAGCAAGTGTCATTCACTTCCAAGCAGTTTGTGCAAGAAAATTGTTATCCTTGACAGGAATAAAAAAAGTTAATTGCTATTAAGATGGATCTTTCTTAACTTTCCCTTAAACATATACGTTTAGGTTTATTTCTTCTGCAAACGCAAACCACCCCAGGACATACAAGAGTCCGTTATCCTTTCCAGGAAGCTGGCAAACATTGGCATGTCTTTGCCAAGATATCTAACAGCATATCACAAAGAGGACAGTGTTGTTGTCTTAATCAACCATACTTCCGGTCTGCGGAACCACACTTCCGGTTGGTCGGTCCACTAAATCGCGACCTGTTTCCGATGAGAGTCGAATCGTCAACTGCCTTAGACGAATCGACTCATTCCAAAGAAATCTGTTGAGCAATACTTTCTACCTTTTTTTCCAAATTTTTATCAACAATGCTGGAGAGTGAGGGGGTTAATTCATTCGGCAGTTTTTATTACCTTACCTTGCGTTCTCCACAATTTAAGTTCGTCCAGAATTCTCACTTCATCAGCCGCTGTAAATCGCAGGTTTTTAACCAGAGCCTCCATGAGATCAAAGCAGGTATCATAGTGTGCTTCAGTCCAAGCTGTGAAGTCGCAATGCGCCCACTCGTTACGAACTTTAGACTTGACATCCTCAGCAAACCGTTTGACAGACGTAAATGGTAATGCTCCACAGAGAACAGACAAGGCTGCTGAAGAGTCAAAGGAACTGTCAAATGCATTAAACTGCACCATGAAAGGTTTCATAAACAACTTGGCCAAAGACACTTCGTCCTTCACACAGTAGTCATAATGACGCGGGTGTCGATGAAGGGTTGCGTTATTGTTGATGCTCTCGTAGTTCAAGTTTACCGTGGACGGTGGAATGCTCTTCTTGAAAGCTGGATAAGTCTGTTTGTCCAATCCAATGTTTCGCACCACATGCTGGTAGAATGGAGTCATTTCAGTCTTAATCTTGTCTCTGAGACATGGCGTGAGGACGTGGTGAAGGGCGATGCCCACCACTAACCACCGGCGCTGCTCCTGGGATGTCCCGGATGAGGAAGCCATATCCGTAGCTCTTTAGTTTCATGTTTGGGCGGCTTCAGGTGGTAATTTAACTGCCTACAAAACGATAATGCAAGTGAACACTCTTAAGAAAATAAAAAAAACAGCCCTCTCTTTCATTGAAGAACTTTTACGCGTCTTTCAAACTTATCAGGAGTGGTATTGGACAAAGTCTAATAAAACAAAATAGTGTTAATTTTTCAATTTTTTCGTGTTTGTTTTTAATTCAACTTTTAATACCTTCCGACCACCTTTTTACGTAAAAAAAAAACCGTTCGCGAACATTTCTATCACTTATTAGATCTCTGTAGGACTTGCAACTGCAAAAACACAGTTTGTCAAATACCGTTAACTACAAACCAATGTGGAGACACGGGCTTTAAATGCTGGCTATGATTCACCCACGATGACACAACAGAAAATACTTAAGGATAATTATGTTCCTGAATGCGGATGTTTCAAGTAGAGTGAGTTGTCCCTCATTTATCTGGAAGATCGTAGCGGGTTATCACGTGAACCTGCATGATGCTTTTCTTGCAGAGGGCGATTTTCACGCTCCGATCCCTTTCGAGATCACCCGCATGACCATCTCGAAGAAAATGAAGGTACTACTGGTAGCCTATGTTTGAAATGTTGCGAATGCTTAGATGGTCGTACTTCACGATATCACTGAGTATAAAGTTGCCAAACTAGTCAATATATTTATATGGTCAACTCGACTTTTGTCGACTAATGCATTGCGAACGAACTCAAACAAAGATGGCTGCCACTAGAAATGTTGTCTGTGCCTTTTGACACGAAATATGCCTGGAAACCCTACAAGAGAAAGAAATGAATGTGGGCTGTTTTTATTCTTTGATAACTTGAAGTTATTGCTTTCAACAATAGCATCATTTGAAGAAGCAGAACGATCGAATAGCAGCTAATAGCTTGTGTTTGGAGGATATTGAACAGGCTGCTGATCGACTGATAGCTGCTACAGAGACCATTCAGTTGCTCATTGCAGATATCGAAAACAATAACGATTTAAATGACGTGACATCGATCCTGAATCTGACTTTGACCAAAGTCAGGACCTTGAGTGATCAACTACAGCAATACAGAAACAGAAGGTCAGACGTGATTGGCGAAAAGGCATATAGTAGCCCAACTGCTGCCACAGGGCATGATCAAGGGCGCCCACGATATGTTATAGAGGAAGACGAAAATCGGTTTTTAAGAGAGCTGCATTTCTCGTGGAAAAAGATATCTGACTTACTTGGTGTAAGTGAGAGCACCCTTAGAAGGAGAAGATTGATGTATGGCATGACTAGCGACGAGCAGTCAAGCTGGACTCAGATTTCAGATACTGATTTAGAAAAAATTGTGCAAGAAATTCAGGAATTAACTCCTAATATCAGGCAGGCACGACTTTTGAGTGCTTTGAGGAGTAGAGGACTAAATATTCAACGACAGAAAGTGAGAAATTCTCTTCGTACCCTTGATCCTGTTGGCACAGCTTTACGGTGGCATTCAGCAATTTACAGAAGAAAGTATAGTGTTCCAACACCAAACGCCCTGTGGCACATTGACAGTAATCACAAGCTTATCAGGTGGAGGCTCATAACTGTGTGCGTAGATGGATATAATATTCTCGCCTCATAATTTGTGCCCACTGTTGCAACAACAATAGAGCAGATACAATCTAGAGCAATGTAGCAAAGGTGTCAACAGCTTTGGATTACCATCTAGAGTAAGAAGTGACTATGGTATGGAAAATTTTGAAGTGGCCCAATTTATCTTAGAGCAGAGAGGCGTTGATAGGGGTAGCATTATAACTGGTAGTCCTGTACACAACTCTTTCGTGGAGAGAGCCCACAGATGTATTTACTCAGGTGTACTTTGCTTCTTTGCAAGAACGTTTGTCTACTTGGAGGATAATAAACTACTTGATCCTCTCAATGAGTTGCACGTATTTGCATTACATTATGTATACTCCCAGAATTAATAAGTGTTTACAGGAATTCAAAAGCCAGTGGGAAAATCATCCCTTGTCTTCCGAGAGGAATCATTCGCTTCTTCAATTGTATACAGCTGGGATGCTTGAAAATGATGAGCATTCTGGATATGCTGGAGTTGCCAGTGTCTTTGATCCTAATATAATACGTAATTACGGATTCGATCCCTCAGGACCATTCCCAATGGAGGAGGAAGACTATCAGGTGGTAGTTCCCGAGAGACAAGTTTTCCAATTTCTGATTAGCAGATGGCAGACTTGGAAAATCAATGCAATCCTTTACAAGATGACAGAAGTGTTGCAAGTAATATATCAAACACGAGGAACAGTGTTTCATCAGATTTCCAAACACCGCGAAGTGGGTGAGAAAAACGAGGCGCAGCCGAGTTTTTTTCACCCACTTCAAGGTGTTTGGAAATCTGATGAAACACTGATTCGAGTGTTTGATATAGCTTCTCAAACTGATCGTTAAATGCGGAGAAAACGAAGGAATAAAATCGCCAAAATCTATGCAAATTAAGAAACGATTTCCAAACCTCCTTCACGGTAGTGATTTCCTTTGTGTTCTCGTCATGAATTATTAATGAGTTTGAGAAATACATATCTGGATTGTTTAAGAATTCTGTCTTCTATGATTTAAACACAAGTTGTACGGGAACAGTCAAGTTAAAAGGTCTTAAAAGTGAGATAGTATTGTCAAAAGAAGATCATATTTTTTGTGTCAAAAAGAAATAAACATAAGGAACTACTGATTCAAAACAAAATGACTTTTATTCAACAGTGAGTGTTATGACTTCAGTTGATACAATTCAGTTGATATATTGTTATTATTAGTCTAAGTTGTAAAATAACTAAACGTAGGTCTATGTAAAATAAAACAGATTATTTGAAATGCCAACAAAAGAACAGTATGTTAAAAGTCTTCAAATCCAACGGCTTAGATAATAAAGTTTAAATTCATTACTGACTTAACAAAAATGGGTCTTCAGACGATTGTTTACCTATAATATACTAATCTGTATTCATTGAACGTTTTAAGTCAATTCACAATTCCATACACTATAAACAGTTACTGCATTGCACAGCACAACTGCAAGATCATACACACACATATTTTTGTTAAAAAAAACAACAATAAAAACACTGTGCAAGTGCCATGATAACACAACAATAGCCATGTTGTGTTGCAGAAAATATTATATGCAGACTTTTTCTTTTCTGCCATAACAATATATGACTTGTGTTATATATAACAAGCCTACCTAACCGATTTAACTCAACCATAACATCAACCTATATTAAAAGTCCGGGAAATTTTCAGGAAGGCAATCGAAAAAAAGACAGTAACGTTATGCTATTTCGTTATACTATATTCATTTCCCAACTATCTGAATTTAAAATTGACATAAATTCTTCTCTAAGCTCGCAAAAGCTAGACTACGTGCTTGGTACCTCTAAGGTAAAACCACACGTTTGAGCAACAGGTCTTCTCTGAAGACCTTCGTTATTTGCGAAATATATTGTCAACGTGTCAGTAACATGAACATCAGACGTAGTAGTAAAACTCACAAAGGTGGCACGTTTTGCTTCATCAAGTCCTCTTATGAATCTCTTGAGGTGAGCCATGATTTCAGTCTCAGCAGCCGTAGCTGGACTGGCTTTCAGTACAGCAATTACTTTGACATTAGTTGGTGTAATGGCGGAATATAATTGATCAAAAGGGCTCCAGTTGAAACTCCTAGTTTATAAGTACTTATTAAAAGGCTAAACATGGCCGATTCATACTGCGAGCGATTGGTTTCGCCTATATTCACTTATATTTGAATTTGCCTGTTTGTTTATAGCCATGCACTAACTTCGGAGACTCAGGGGCAGTTATTTGGGGCAGAACGAGGAAAAAACCCGGCACTTGGGTTCTAGATCTTTAGCTGACAAACTTGACATATTTGCAAGTTAGTGTGCTGCGTGAACCGTGCATCACGATACTTTATAAAATACGGTTCTTCCTGAAAGATGCAATCAGACTATTTCGTTCTCGTTTTTTACTTTACCGCGCCATTGAACTACAGATTTTGCGAAAAGGTTCTGACTCGAGACTGCAAGCACGTGGTAAGGAAATTGTTTGGGACTGAGACTGTCATTCATTGCAACTGAGACCTATCTTCGGAAGGAATGCAGTCCCATCTATCGACTTGAGTACATAATGCAGTTGCAATCATCAAGCTATATCCATTTTATATATTTGTTTGGTCGTTTTGCAAGAGCTTATAAAAATCTAAGCGCTTTTTCCTGCCCTCTCTTTTGAGATTGATTCGTTCGCAGTAATGTAACCGTTGCTAGTCAGGCATTACTCGTGGCCTCAGAGAGATGAGCATTGAACATCGGTGGTGAACATATGCAAAAGCTAGTAAGCCTGCTATGAGCTCGGCTGATACAGCAGACATCGTAATTTATAATATTTATTTATTTGTTATCTACAGTGAAGTGAAAAGGCGATTTTTTTAAACAGTATTACCACGGTATTCGTGTTGCTGTTAATTGTCACCAATGTTCGTGCTCGTTTGGCAAGAGCTAATAATATCTTGGCGTGCACTCCTGCCCTCTCTTTTGTGACTTGGATTGTTCACAGTAATGTTACCGTTGGCCGGTAATCACTAATGGTCTGGAGATTTTGTTCAGAGATAAGCATTGAACCTCTGTGGTGAACATAAACAAAAGCCCAGTTGTGAAGCGATAAAGAGGTCAGTCCACAGCGAAAAAGTGAGAAGGCTATTTAAACTATATTCCATAAGATTTTCTTGCTGTTGTTAACTATCAACAATATAACTAGTTCTAAGCAACTGAACGTGGCGCACTTCTTTATTAACGTCCTGCCCTTTCTTTTGTGATCGGTTTGTTCACATTGTGGCTAACATTACTCGTGGGAAGATGTTGTTTAATTTAACTCCCAAGAGTGTCAAACAACAAAATTCAAGAAAAATCCTTAATTTCATTTTGCAAAATATTGGAAAACAAATGATACCATGCAAAAGTACAGCTGAAGAGGTTTCATTCGAATGGTCACACTAAAAGGTTTCATCCACAGACTCAAAAGTTAGAACTACAACACATTTCTCCATAATTGACTCTGGGAGTTAAAGGGTTAAATTAAAGAGCAATGAACATCAGTGTCGAATTATACAGCAAAAGTTTTGAGCCGATACATAGGGCACCAAAATTCAAAAAAATAATTACTCACGCTTGGCGAGACTTCGATCTGTTGTAATTTGTCTATCACGGTAAGCTGAGCGTGTTGGACACATATGTTGTCATAAGAGATGAACATTTGAACTTCAGTATTGACCTAATAACTAATTTAGGATCAAACATAAACACCGCTTGAGACAAAATTTACCAAAATTAATATGTATTTTACATGCAAGGTCCTTTCTTAACTTCTTTAGTTCCCTTTCTTAAGTGCTCTTTTAAATTCTCGGCAATTCTTCTTTGTTTGTAATATAAACCTCTTTCTTTCCTGTGATTGGTGTATTTATGGTGATGTTAGCGTGGAAAATCGCGTCTCAAAATGAATTTATAATTTGATTGGTTGAAGCTGGTAACTCTTAGAGTAACACGGAAAGGTTTTTTTTTATCTCCATATTGATTTTGGTTCTTCATATTGTTTTTGGCTAGTTTTTCAGTAAGTCGATTAATTTCCTTTGGATGCTCGAAAAAGTCCATTGGAGTGGACTTACAGATACATCTCGATCTATCAACTGATCCCTTTAAATTCGTTTCTTAAAGGCCACTTATTGTCATAGCAACAGTGAAATCAAGGATACTTCACTACGTCACTTGTAATTATAGCCGAGAGAAAGGTTAATAGTACTTCCTTTTATCATTACAGACAAGAAAGGTGGATTGTGTTCTTCACTTCTTTGTTGGGCGCCTTTGGTGTTGCTGGTATCCTGTATGAATGCAGTAGCATTGTATATGGTTCATCATCTTAGACTTGGAGAACTTTAAACTTGTCTGTGCGTTCTTTGGGGACGAATTGAACGCTTGGAATCTCGAACAAGCAGACGACTACTCTAAGACAAGAGGTACGTTGGCCATTTTGTCTCTTATTCGAAAAATACTCTATTCATGAGCTTTAAGTACAATCGATTATTTGAAGAAACATAACACAGCGAAATCTCGACGATATCCCTTTAGTTCTGAACGTTTCAGTCCCTATGATTACTGATCTTGTTTTGACATGTAATCAAAACCCAGACAGTTGCTTCGCCCGACCAATTCAAGCTATTTTAGTTAACGTATTTCAAGTACGTGCTGTTGTTATTTTCTAAAACCGTGGTGCACGAGTTCGTCGTTCTCAATTTTTTACCCTTTTTACGTTCTTTGGCGAATAATTAAACGCTAGTCTAAGAAAACAGGTAAGTTGGCCATTTTGTATCTTCGAAAAATGCTTTATTCATGAGCTTTAATTACAATCGATTATTAGAATTCCAATTATAAGCATCTGTTTGTTTCGGCAAACTATTGAACAAGGCGAAATCTCGACGATCCCGGCAGTTCTGAACGATTATGGCCATGCTTACGGGATCTTTCATCAATTAGTAGCCAGGTTCTAGTTTCGTTTTGGTATGTAATCAAAACCCTTCGCCCGATCAATTCACGCTTTTTAAAGTGGTACTAAAACGAAAATTTGTCGGTTTTTCTTTTCGACTTTGATTTTTCACTTCAATTTATCCAATGAGATCATAATTACATAAATCGCTTTAATTTAGAACGATATAGGTTGTGTTTTCACTAGGCCGATTTATATTACTAGCTGAACATTCTTTCTAGGTGTTTGTTTACAGACCGACATTTACTAGTTAAACGTGACATCTGTTTTCACTGTGAAATTTAACCCGGAATTTAAGCCGCTAACTCAGAAGATAATTACAAAAGCGCGCAACTTTCAAAAATGGTTGGAGATGAAGCGTTGACAAAATTTTGAGACAAAATTGAACATGCCTTACCCTGTTGGGCTTTGATTTTACTCTGGTACCCAGTGCTGACCGCGCATCCGTGGTCTGTTCTGTTCTTCACGTCTTTATGGCGCCTATTTTGCAGTGCTATGTGATTTTGTGTAGCGGCTTATTCGTCATAATAACAAGGGATGTTCAATTTGTTCGAAGAATTGTAATTTAACGTTATTCTGCTGTAAGGACGACCAGTCAGAATGGGAGCAGCACCTATTTTTGTGCGAAAAATGAGCCATTTGTGGACACGTGTCGAACGCCGAAAGCTACTGAACTCTCCTTCCTTTCAGTTATATTATACAAGGTAAGATAAATGGACTAAAAAACGTTCAAATAGCGTAGTTCTAAACACTGTATAAAAGATAGAACACAACACCAATAAATGTTTCAACGATTTTATTAAGCAATTTTGAGTTTATATATTGCTTAAAACGTTCAATTCGAAATTCCATACAATATCTTATATTTTCAAATATCATTAATATGCAAACAATACGCTTGGGTTTCCTGTGGTCAGACCGGCCGGCCGGACTGATCAATTCCGCGGGAATCATAATACACCCTTTTGATGGATTAATAGGAACAAGACGTCAAAAAAACCGCATTCTAGTGACAAACTGACCGGTCTGGCCAACCATTTCTGACAATTGGTAAGCGCCCTTAGATACAAACAAGTTATTGCGGAATGCTGTACTGAGTGGTTTGTTGAACTGTTCGGTATACGCTCCATCGTTTCTTTAAAACTAGACCTGATATACCCGATACAGACCTGATATAACATGATAAGTACGCACTGATCGCCCAAATAACAAATACCCGTTGTTTATTTGAACCCGGCGTTTATTCTCTATTAATTCCTGGCACGAGAACGACAATATACGGTTACTTTCATTTGGATTTGGTCAGTCTTTCACGATGACTCAAAATGTCAACAAAAAGAAACTTGCTTAGCAGATAAATTAAAGCTAACAGTATTTATTTCTCAAGAAATTCAAAGAATATTACGATAATCAACATTCCCAGCATGGGCAGTCAACTCTCACTTAACGACCTATCTCTTAAGCGACCACTTCCCGCAAGCGACAACTTTGTAAAGTAACTGTGTTACGCAAATACAGTCAACTCTCGCTGAACTACCACTTTCTTTAGCGGCCACTTTTTCTTGCAGTATATTCGTTTATTTGACACATACCTTCTTCCATATAGTCATATTTACTTTGCGCAAATTGTTGGTAGATAACTAAGCACCATATTGATTGATATTCTTTTTTTCGATCATCTGGACTGAGTCTTTCGTCTTTATAACGTAATCTAAAAAGCACTGGGATTTTAATTCATAACGTTTTTAAGATCAAAACAACAAAGTTATTCAACAATATAATACAACATAATTGCGCGAATTATTGGTAGATTTGATGGTAGATACCTAGCTAAGTACCATATTTTACTGATTCTTTCCGATCTAGAAATATTGTCACTCAACTTTCTCAAAATTAATAGAATAACTAGATCAATGAATATTATAAACATGCGTTGCGTTAAACAAAGTGCTAGCCTTTGTGAAAAATATAACTCTTTACAATGGTTAGGTAAGTGCCGGTATGGAGAATTTCGCTAAAGTCTGCTCACTGCTTCGAGAGTGATAATGGGATCGTTTTGGGGGTAGCAAAATTAATGGTGCCAGAGATTTCGATCGAAGAGATAAGCTGTGATATTAAGTTCTCTCTGGACCTAATTTTGTAGTAAGCATCTATTTCACCGCAAATCAACAGCCACGTCGTCATATTTGATCTCCCTTCTCCAAAACAACTATGCTTCAGTTGAACGAAAATATATCTCTTCCTTCGACTATAAAATACGATCCCAACAATTATAGAGAACGAAGTTAATGTGCAAACTCATCAGAGTTTTCTTGATTGGCGATCATTTAAAATATATTCACAATCTTACTGAGCTGGTTCCTCACTCCAGGAACATAAGGCAATATGCCATTACTACTTAATTTGAGCCCACAAATTACGAGTTTTGAGTTCAGTCGCGTACATACGTGCAAGGCAGGTTTTCCAAAATAATAAAAATTAATTCCTACTTTCTGATTCTCAGTAATTTTAATCCTATATCCTGCGGTGGGTATGGTAAAGGTGTTGACAGATCTAACACGACTCCTACTTTTCGTGATTATTTTGGACCGTTTGGCACTTAAAGCGTTGCTCTCATGAGTATGTCTTTTAAAGATTTTCACCTTCTGTACGAGACGAGGGGAGGTTCTTTGTATATTTCTTTCAGCAATGGTTGATTTTCTATCCAATGCCATTTTCCATTAAAATTCTTTTCAAGTTAGGCACTGATGGGCGGTATTGTGAAAGGGCAGTATTTGATTTTGCGCTATTTTGTTGTAAGGCCGACTTTCTTTCCGTGTATTTAACTTCTGAGAGTATCTCATCCACTAATTCGATACAACGACAAAGTGAGAAGGCTCTTTAAACTAGATTCCTAAGATTTTCTTGCTGTTGTTAATTATCACCAATATAACTACAATATTCAACAATATTTTTGGGACGCTCTTACCTTTTCTTAACCGTCAAGATAAATTATTGCTAAATACCCCCGCCCCAATCACAAGGTTGATTTCGGCGCTTAAAACTAGTTTAAACAACATTGTCCGAGGGGGTGGCCGAAATGTTTTATAGTTCTTAAAGAAATATTAAAGAGTGCGCTTTTATTGAAGTGTCCCAAAGTCTTTTGTTGACGATTGTCTGAACTGGTCTTTTTAACTGAAGTGTCAATAAGTACGAATTATGTACTATTTACAATATGAGTGGCGATGTTGTATCGGATTTACAATCTCGAGCCGAAGGCGAGAGATTGTGAATCCGATACAACATTGCCACGAATATTGTAAAGTACTTATGATATTTTACACTTCATTGTTATGCAAACATTTTCTATTGTTTCTGAAAACCGACGTGGATAAGATTATGTAACACACTGTTAATGAACAAGCTTTTTCTTTTTTAAACAACACCAACGTGGATTTGGTTATGTAACACACTGTTAGTGATCAAGCTTTTGTTTTTTTAAACAACACCAACGTGGATAAGGTTATGTAACACTCTGTTCCTGAATAACCTTTTCTTTTTTAAACAATAGTGTTTTGTGGGCGAAAAATCGAGACAAATTTGAATATTCACTTCGGTATAGCTGCTCAGCCAGAGGAGTCGTAACAAGCATGGCTCGTCATATGAAGGACAAAAAAGAAAAGGTGAAAATTTGGAGAGATTTTGACTTTCCAGTATTTGAATGTAATTGGGGTTTTGATGCTGTTCCAGATAACGCAAGTTTTGAAAGTGAGATTCCGGATGACGTTCTAGCTAAGATTATTTTGCCATCGTCATCAAGTAATTTTGACTTTGATATTCCAGATGACGTTCTAGCTAACATTACTTTGCCATCGTCATCAAGTAATTTTGATATTCCAGATGACGTTCTAGCTAACATTACTTTGCCATCGTCATCAAGTAATTTTGACTTTGATATTCCAGATGACGTTCTAGCTAACATTACTTTGCCATCGTCATCAAGGAGTTTGCCAATGAATATTGTAAAGAATGTTGCAAGCAATGCAGTTTTTAACAACTGCACTATTAATTTCAATTTCAAGTAAAGTAAGATACATTTGTAACAATAAAGCAGTTCAGTCAAAAAATTAAATGTGGATTTTAATTGCGAGCTGTTCTGCATCGTTCATACAGAAAAATCTATTAGTATTCTGTTTATACAGAATACTAATAGATCTATTAGTATTCTGTATATACAGAATACTAATAGATCTATTAGTATTCTGTATATATACAGAATACTAATTAAGGTCATTATTTATTGTATTAATTCATCAACCCCAACATTTCCCTGCTGACTATTCAAACCCTCCCCGTGCTTTCAACTACTTGGGATTATTATCGGGTATACAAGTATGTTCACGTGAACTTAATGCTGCGCAGAGATTGGACAGAAACCTTATGAATTATTAATGAATATTATAAGATTAAAAAAAAGGAATTGACGAGTCTTATTACTTACATTGTCTCGTTTTGAGCCACGAGAAACAGTTGGACTGATGTATTTTCCTGGGTTGGGATTGGGGTTGGGTAGGGGTGTGGGGTGGGGTTGAATTTGTTGAAATAGCAGGTCAAATACCAAAATAAAAAATAAAGGTATTGTTTGAACGAGATCAGCCTTTCCACTCAACGAAGTAGCCATTGTTGTGTTGCGAATATGAATGTTCATAATGATGACAGGCCAAACGCGACTCCTATTGGTCGATATGTTGTATCTATGACCTTCACATCATAGTTTTAGCTCTACGAGTTAAGCTCTAACGAGTATGACTTTCCCGTTGTATAGGGGATTATAGAGGTTCTATGAATATTTCTTTCAGTAATGGTTGCCTTTCTATAAGATACAATTTGTTCATTAAAATGGTTTTCAAATTAGGCGCAGAAGGGCGGTATTCTGTTACAAACGTTAATATTCTTTTGTTTGTTTTCTTTTTTGTTTTCAAAGCCGACTTTCTTTCGTGATGTTTGACTTCTGAGAGGGTTTTATTTATGAGGTTATTTGGGTAACCTCTTGTACGTGGTCTTTGTTTAAAGTGGCTTATATTTTCCTTAAAAGTTATTTTTTTGAGGAGTTAGTTCTAAGTAACCTCAGGGCTTCACACTTGTAAAATCCTTTCTTGGCCCCTTTAAGGGTAGCAAGTGGAAAAGTAGGTACATTGGAAAGTTTCTGTCGGTTTGAAGTGCGTTATAACATCAAGAATAGACGTTTTCTTAAATCTGACGCCCTTGTATATACATGTATCCCGGAAAGTGATTTTTTTTTCTGAGATATCAGCCGTGAATCTTATGGTCGGGTGATGGTTGTTTGCTAGGTCAATGAATGAGACTATTTCCCCTTTGCTTGTTGGTATGGCTTTTACTGATAAGGCGTGTGTCTACCGCAGACATAAAGATATTTGCAAAGGCAACTGCCATTTTCGTTCTCAAATTCCGTTCGATTAGATACGCCAGGCATTAATAACTACTCTTTCTATAAAGGTTTGTTTTGCAACTAGACAAACTGAATGCAAGGCTAGCTAGCTCTACGGCATTGGGCTGATTTGTTGATTTATTTAGCGGCCAATATTTCTGCTAACAAAATAAGCCTTCCTCAGGACAGGACACCTCTTTATAGAGATCCGGCAAAACCGAGCCAGTGCATTTTACTTACGCGTTGATACCTGTGACGATATTTCGCGTATCTTACATGACGTGTTTATCTTACATGACGTGTGAATCGACTTTTTATACAGCTCCCGTATCTCGTATGTGCTCGTGTGATTCAGATTAAACAAACTATTAAAGTAATCCTTCGAGTTGTTTGTGTTCGAGTTCTTGTCTTCGCCAACCGTTTGTGGCTCTTCGGTTGAAACCATCGTTACATGGTGTCGGGAGTACTCTTTATCTACGTGTTCGTGGCCTGCATGGCCGTGCGTGTTTTTCTCGTCGACTTCGTGGCTCAGAGTTTTATAAGTATGCCGGGCGCGAGGAAGCGTCAACTAGTACTACAGTCGCCACAGCAACTCCTGCCGTTTTACAAAATGTAACGTTTCCTTCGAAGCTTGAAACCAAAGGAAATTTGGCTAGCAATTGGAAGCGTTTTCGACGAGTTTGGTCTAATTATGAAATAGTGTCTCGCTAAGTGAAACAACCGAAGGACGAAAGGACGGCGATATTACTCACGTGCTTAGGAGCTGATGCGTTGGAGATTGTAGATGGTTTAAATTTCTCCAATGAAGAACGCAGTGATATTGATGTGGTTCTGGGAAAATTGGAGGCGTTTTGTGTTGGCGAAACGAATGAAATTTACGAACGTTATCAGTTTAACAAACGAGACCAGGAGTCGGGTGAGTCCATCGATTCGTATGTTGCGGCACTTCGCACCTTGGCGAAAACGTGTAACTATGGTTCGCTCTTGGATAGTCTTATTTGCGACAGAATTGTTGTGGGAATAAGGGACAATGGCACTCGTAAGCTACTTCTTCAGGAGTCGAAGCTCACACTTAATAGATGCATCGATATTTGTCGGTCCAGCGAAGCAACAGCGGCACAACTTTAAGCAATGGAGAACCAGGAAGATTTTCAGTTTGTTGCTGATGGCAAACCAAAAGGCTGGCAAGCCAAAGAGGATACTTAACCACCCAGCAAAGACTGGTAAAGCTGTCATTTCCTGTAAATTTTGTGGCAATAAACATGTGAGAAGTGAGAAGAATGTCCTGCATGGGGAAAGAGTTGTAAGAAATGTGGAGAGAAAAACCACTTTGCTGTCAAGTGTTCACAGCTTCAAAAGCCAGCTCCAAAGCATAGAAAGAAGAAACAACGAGTGCATGCAATGGGTTCTTCTTCTTCATCTGAAGAATATGTCCTAACCATGTCAGTGGACAGAATTGATTCTCACAACCTCTTTGCGAAAATGGTGGTTAATGGTCACGATATCCAGTTTCAGTTAGATAGTGGAGCTACGGTCAATGTTCTTCCAGTGAGGCAGTACAAGCAAGTTTGTGGAGATCCCAAACTTAAAGAGTTGGAGGCTTCACAGGCAGTTCTGAGTATGTACAATGGTACCGAGATGTGCCAACTTGGTAAGAAGAGAATTAGTATTCGTAATCAAAAGAACAATAGAAAGTACAATCTTGAATTCCAGATTGTTGGTGAAGAAAATAAACCTGTTCTTGGAGCATCTGTTATTTAGGGAATGTATCTGATTACTGTTAACAAGCAAAACATTTTAACGGTTGTGGGGACTGGTTGTCTTACCATGTCCAAAGTTGTTGCACAATACAAAGATGTCTTCGAGGGGGAAGGCATGCTGGAAGAGAAGTTACACCTTCATGTTGATCAAATTGTGAGACCGGTTCAGCTTCCTGCTCACAAACCACCTGTTGCATTAAAAGAGAAGTATAAAATAGAGCTTGAGAGACTGGCGGATAAAGGAATCATTACAGTCCTAGAGCCAACGGATTGGATCTCATCTACAGTAGTTGTTATAAAACCCAATGGGAAGTTGCGCCTGTGTCTTGACCCAAAGCCTCTCAATAAGGCTCTGAAGAGGAATCATTAACCTATGCCTACCATTGATGATCTGCTACCTGAACTGTCCAAAGCTTCAGTGGTGAATGTAAAAAATGGCTTTTGGCATTTTCCACTAGATGACGAAAGCAGTAAATTGACTACCTTCGCAACACCTTTGGGGTTCATTCCGTTGGTCGAGGATGCCCTTTGGCATTGCCCCAGCTCAAGTGGAATTTCAGCGAAGGATTAACGAGGCGCTGAAAGGATTTGATGGAGTTAGAACCGTGGCAGACGACATCATTGTATGTGGTGTAGGTGACACAGAGGATGCTGCAGTGAAGACCATGATCGGAAATTTCTGACTTTGCTGGAACGCTGTCGACAGAAGCACATCAAGCTGAACAAATATTAGGTCAAGTTCAGACTCCACGAGCTGTCTTATGTGAGTCATGTGATTTAAGCAGAAGGATTAAAGCCTGATCCTACCAAGGTAGAGGCAATACTGTACATGCCACCACCAACTGACAAGCATGGGGTCATGGTCATGGGCATGGTAAATTACCTGCAGAAATTTGCACCTGGGTTGTCAGAGCTTACAACACCTATCAGAAACGCGCTGAAAGAGGATGCTAAGTTTGTTTAGGGGGACAGCATCCATGGAAAGTGCTTTAAGCGTGTAAAAGCAGCGATGGCTTCTGCACCTGTTCTTACGTGTAAGTACTATGACCCAACTGTGGAGGTTGTGTTGCAGTGTAATGCTTCTCGGCATGGTCTTGGTGCTTGCCTTATGCAGAATGGGCAACGGGTGGCGTACGCTTCTCGTTCTCTCACAGACACTGAGTCAAATTATGCTGACATTGAGAAAAAGCTTCTAACTATAGTTTTTGGTGTTGAGAAATTTGAAAGTTATGTTGATGGCAAGAGGTTCAAGGTAGAAACTGACCACAAGCCATTAGAGTCTATACTCAAGAAGAGTTTGATGAGTGCTCCTGAAAGTCTTTAGAGGATGATGCCGCGTTTGCAGAACTTTGATTTTGAAGTTAAGTATAAGAAAGGCACACTTCTTCATTTAGCTGATACCCTTAGCAAAGCTTACCTTCCAAGTGACCAGCTCAGGCTAGGGGTTCAAGGGAGGATGTCTTTCTTGCAGTAAATGCTAGATCGATCTCTTGTTGAGCAGGAGGTTGAAGAGATTGATTCACTGAGTTTTGTGTCAATCAGCCCTTAAGGCCTGGTCAGAGTCCAGCAAGCAACTAAGGCAGACAGTTAAGTGGTCCTCCTGAAGACCATCATTCAGTACTGGTGGCCAGACACCAACGAGGAGGTTCCACACAGGGTGCAGGGCTACTTCCATTTTAGAGATGAACTGTCAGTGCAGAATGGTTTGGTGTTGAAGGGGGAGAGATTAGTTAATCCATTGAGCATGAGAGAGCAAATTAAGCAGAAACTGCATCAAAGCCATCTTGGAATACAGGGTACTCTGACAAGAGGAAGAGAAGTAGTTTACTGGCCTGGAATGAATAGGGACATTGAAGAGTTTATCTCAACTTGTGCAATTTGCAAGAGTTATCAATCTGAGCAGCAGAAAGAGCCAATGATCAGTCACGAGATCCCAAGCAGACCATGGGAGAAAAAGTGGGCTGTGATCTGTTTGACTTTAAGGACAAGCACTATCTGGTATGTGTGGATTACTGCTCTGACTACTTTGAGTGTGATAGAATGTTTGACAAGAAGGGCAAGGAGGTGATTTCGAAGCTGAAGATTCAGTTTGCTCGACATGGAATACCTGATCGGCTTATTAGTGACAATGGACCACCTTTCAGTTCAAAGGAGTTCCATGAATTTGCATTAGGCTACGAGTTTGAGCACCTAACCAGGGGCGTAGCTACCTGTACGCACGTACGAACGTGCGTACCTGAAAAAGTCGAAAAAAAGAGAAAGGTTTGGGACTTGAGGGTGGGGAGAGGAGGTAGGGGGAGTGTTTGAAAATTGATTGGCATGCCTCTGAAAATGTCCTGGCTACGGCCCTTGCTAACGAACTCCTTAAGATACCCCAATCCGCCTATCCAAAGAAGGCACGTGATGCAGGAACAGATCCAAACCTGGCTCTTTTAGATTTCAATAACACCCCAACAGAAGGAATTAGTAGTTCTCCTTCTTAGTGACTGTTTGGTCGAAGGACCAAAACTCTCTTATAAACTTCTTCAAGGCGACTTGTTCCTGAGACAATCCGTGGTGTTCCGCACAAGCTGAAAGAATGGAAGGCCAAACAGACGCACTACTACGACAAGGGTGCCAGGGAACTGAACAGATTAAAACCTGGAGATGTAGTGCGTATGAAATCAAGACCTGACTCGCAGGAGTGGACAAAAGTTAGGGTCGATATGGAGGTCGATGTTAGATCACATCAGGTCCGTACAGAGGATGGCCGTACCTACAGAAGGAATCGGAGGCACCTCAGACAAACCAGAGAGCCATTCTTAAAAGCACCAAATGTGGAGGTTTCGACAGACTTGCCCCAGAAAGGCCAACCTAGGATCCAGTCTGCTACTAATAACCACCAAATTTTCCCTCCACCTTTATCTGTCAGTTTGGAAGTACCAACGAGTCCTGCAGTCATCCAGCCAGGGCCAGACAAAGCGCGAACGACCCAGTCCAGTGATGTAGTCTCAGTCCTTGCTTTGGAATTTCACGCCTGCAAGCCGGCAGCCACTGTTACTACCACTAGCAGTAGCAGAGTGGTCAAGAAACCACTCAGATATGACTGTTGTTACTAGTTTTTGTTTTGAATAATTGAGATTACTGGAACTGGAACTTTTGTAGCCATTTGTGTATTTAACCTTTCTAGTTAGTATTTTTTCTTTTTTTCTTAGAAAGGGGGATGTGACGATACTTCGTGTATCTTACATGACGTGTTTATCTTACATAAAGTATGAATCAACTTTTTATACAGCTCCCGTATGTAAGCATTCTCGTGTGATTCAGATTAAACAAACTGAGTAATCCTTCGAGTTGTTTGTGTTCGAGTTCTTGTCTTCGCCAACCGTTTGTCGCTCTTTGGTTGAGCCCATCGTTACAATACCCTAAATTGATACTCATTTTCAGAACAAAACGGCTAAGAAAGGAGACTCAAAAATAAGCAAAACCACATACCTGCAGACCTGGATCAGTAAGTCGGTATTTCAGATACATTAGAATAGCAATAAATTCACATTAATTTAAAAGGCACTGTATGACTTATGAATATTAAGATATGGGAGGACAATTTTGAATAAGCCATAGAATGGGGATGAAATTGTGGAGGTAGCCGACGTCGCTGAAGGGAAGGAGGGTGGGGAAAAAAACAACCTCAATGCTCAAATAAACCAGCGTCGAAATAAAAGAGGACAAATTCACCGGACACGACCACGAAAAAAGGATGGGAAAACTTCCTAGGGATTTAGCGATAGGGCGCAAGGCACGTGCAGTGAGTTCTAGTAGTGAAATGGAATAATAATTAGACATTTTCGCACCTTAAGCCTGGTTTCCATATAATCGCAACAATCGTAACGATCGCTGCGATTCTTGCGATCGCTGAGACCTCAGGTTTCCATATGATCGCAGCGAAAAGAAAACGTCGAGTAGGCCTGGATCCGATAAACTTTAAGTGCATTATGGGACACAAGGCTTTGGGGTGCAATGCTTTCTGGAACATTTTGGAGGCGCGGACATCTTGCAACTTAGATATTAATAGCGGAGCACTCGCGGGCCGAAGGCCCAGCTGCGCAGCCCCATACTCATAGAACCTAGCCCGTCATTTTTCATGGTCATGGCTAGCGGAATGTTTCGCGGGCGCGTGTCTGCAACATGTGTGTCGCCCACACGCGCGGCTACACAGCCGTCAGCTCGGTAAACACTTTTTAAAAAAGTTGGATCTGTCGCAGTGTTAGGCGGAGCAGTAAAGTCGTTATTTCCCTGCATTTTTTCGCGCTTTGCTACTCAAGACAGGGATACTAATTAAGGGATACTCAGAAGCCGCTTTAGTGGAAAAAGAAGAGCTTTTAGGGATAAAATCTTGCTTCGAGGAACTTCATATTATCAACATGATCAATGCAGGAGTAATGCGGGGAGATGCCTTGTTTTTATTACAGATTTCAGAACCGAAGAAGCGGAGTTTTAACGAATTTCCAAGCAGTCCAGTGCTTTAAAGGTAAAATAAATCACATTTTTCGATGGGAATTTATGTTGATATCAATTTTTGATTGACATTTTCTTTGTGTTATCTTAAGTTTTGGAGACCTGTTTATGAAACGTGCTCAAATTAAGTCGTGTTGTTATCTTAAATTTCATCGAGGACAGCTCTGCCTTGATGCGCTGAGATAAATGGAACGTGTTTTACTTTCAAACATAAACTAATGAAGATTTGAATAAAATTTTTCGAAAGAAGATTGTGTTGTCCATTTTTATGTACTTGTTCATTCATTACATAGATTGAAAAGCGATTTTATGTAAACAAAACAAGACTTAGATTTTCTGTCTTCACTCGCGTCGCCTTATGCAAATATGTTTGTGTTTTTTTGCAATTTTGATTTCCAAATCAGTTTCTCGGGCAATTTTTGACAAACAAAAACTGTATTTTATTCGGAAGTTAGTCGTATCTGTTATTCTAGAAAGAGAAAAGTTTTTTTTGTGAACTTTTGTACGGTCTAAATGTACTGTGCAGACAGTCGGGTAATACTGTTTTTTGACAATTGCTAAATTGAAAAATAGCCCGGTCGTCAATCTTAATTCTTGTGCTTCCGACCTTTCACCTTAGTTAAGCTTGTTCATAGTGCTACGCTGTTAGGCTCTGCCTATCTATATATATATTATGTCATGACTAATGCTGTCAAAGGCTTTAATTATGTCTAATAGTACCATGGTCGTTAGTTTCTTTTGATCAATGGCGCTGAGTATCGCGTCAGTGGTGTAAAGTACACTGAGAAGTTTCGGTCGAATACCATTTTTTATTTCCACTTTGGTCCTTTGTTAGCCTTTCCCTTGAGAGAAGATAGGATGTGAATTGATTATGAGCAACCCTTTCACAGATCTTTGAGAGAACAGGTAACAACGAGATAGGTCTGTTATTGCTTGCTTTTTCGTGATCACCTTCTTTGGGGATTGGAGTAACTTCAGCAATTTTCCGATTACATGGCGAATTTCATCCCGGGCTGAAATTTCAGCGCGGTTTCTTGAACATATCTTCTTAAAACGACTTTTGCGATTACATGAAGAAAGTTTCATCGTGGGCTGAAATTTGAAGCTCAGTTTCAAAAACCGGGCTGCAAATTTCAGCCCGGGCAAACGGGCTGAAAAACCTGATGTAAAAAGAATGAAATTTCAGCCCGGGCTGAAAAGCGAGGTCACCTGGGTAGAAAAGTGCACTTGGACATGCGCAATGATTTGTTTTCAATGAAACAAGATGGCGGCGTGGGCTGTCAGCCCGGGCTAAAATACGTCATGTAGTCGCAACAAAATTCCAGCCCGCCTACCGGGCTGAAATTCGCCATGTAATCGGCACCTTACCTAAACAATATGCATGCATGTATGATCTATTCCGAGAAGCGAACAGTTTTTCAAGAGCGAAGTTTGAGGAAAACTGAGAGCGTCGAGGAACAGATAACGTCCAAGAACAAATGTCCGTGCATATTTTTATAGCAAAGAAAACAAAGGTTATTGTGTATTATTATTATCCTTCAAATATTTTTCACAAAATGCTGCACACGTTTTTTGACAAGCTGTCAAACGTCAAACATTCCGTGTAGTGGCGTGTCAATTGCTTTCTTTTTCTACCAAGCTATAAGAAATCGTTAAGTTTGTAACTTTTATTTTACAACGATAAAATGATAATTAACTTTTCTTCCTGAGCGAAAGTTTCAAATTTTCAATGACCCTCCTCAATCCTTTCACGGTCAACTTATACCATCAAACATTTTTTGTATAGGACTTTGACTTTCTGGTGCTTTCTGGAACCGCTTTATGGCCATTTATCCACAAGAATAGTAATTTCCTCCTCTGTTTCAGCATCAAAACCCCGGATCAAAACACTCTTTCATATTTTTATATTTTTGTAGACTTAAAATTGGGGGATATCAATTTGGGTATATTGCGTCACGTGACGAAATTTAATTAATCGCACGCAAGCAAAAATATTTTATGTATTCTAATGGTTGTTAGTCCCATACAAATCCCTCTAATTTTTAGCCATAAGAATTGCCACTTTGAAGATATAAACTTAAAACAAATTGCATACTAACTTATTTTTGGACGATCCTTTTATTCTGATTAATGTTTTTACTTTAGCTTGCCGGATTTTTACGTTTTAGAAATGTAAATCACGTGACCAATTGATGCAAAAGGCCCATAGCATGGTTAACCTGAATTGTATTTGACCGAATTTATTATTTGATCCTTGGTGACGATCTCTCTGCCACATTAACCGTTTACTTTGATACTCGGAAGTCAATAAAGGAGCTCTTTAAACCCCCAATCGTTTTTTATACTGATCGGTGTGTTATAACGAATTTCTTCCAGGTTCCAAGCTGTTGCAGAATCATGGATTTATTCTACCAAGGACCTAGGCATTAGCTCAATATCTGAAATAAAATGTACGATTTCAAATTTGTTGAATTGTCTAGACCAACTACAGTGAAGTACTTGTTTGCTTAGGAGCAACATAAATCAGACAATGATATCCTAGGCATAATTCTAACAACCTCCACTGATGACTAATTTTTGGATATTTCAGAACGAGCTGAGTCAAACAACATAGCAATGGATGAAAAACATAAAACAATTTTAAGGATAGTCACGGCGGAGCTGGTTGAAAACATGGAGATGAGGGATGTTTTATTAAATATGTCAGCTTCACAAGTGTTGGACGGTATACGCGAAGAGGAAATTATGTCGGAGAATACCAGAGCAGACAGGTGTATAAAGTTTTTGGCAATATTACCACTGATGGGACCGAAAGCTTATGACAGCTTCAAAGAAGCACTTCAAAAGAGTCATCAAAAGTTTCTCGCGAGCATTTTAACAGAAGCCGGTAAGTGATTGTATTCTGTTTTTTCTTAAAGAGACAATGTCAAGTACCTTGGTATCACTATGACGAGCCAAAAAATATATTTGTATCAACAGAAACCTAAAAATAATGGACCCGTTTTGTTAACAATTACTATACCATTAATGATTTTCAAAGCAACGACAACTGTTTTGATTTTAAAAAACATGTTTCGACAATCCTTTGTCATCTTCAGTTTGAAATTTTAAGTTACAAAGTTGAATTTATACTAAGTAAATGAAAATGCTAATGAGAGAAAATACCTTTAACAAATAAATGAAAGAATGTTTGACAATGCGTGGTTATAAAGAAAGTTTTAATTTAACATGATACAACTGTTGGTTCAAAGAAGGTTGTTACATTTGATATGCAGAGCTTCCTTATCTTAAAGGGACACTGTCACGGGTTGACATGCGCCGGTTCTCGTCCGATCACCGAAGTTAAGCCCTGTCGGGCGAGGTTAGTACTTGAATGGGTGACCGCCTGGGAATCCCTCGTGTCGTAGGCTCATCATTTTTCTTTCATTTTTCATTTTTTTGGTTCCGTCAAGGAGCCACTCGTCCTGAGAGGGCAAACTGAAGCCAAAGTCATGAAAACATAGCATACCTTCGACGATATTCCAACGACAACAAATGGGCGACGAAGTCGCTGTCACTGTAAGCTTCATACCCGGCATCGAATTTAGCCTGAAGTCACGATCTAAATATCCGATTTTCCAAATATATTCGTTTGTGGTTTCTAGACCACGCTATCTTATATTCTGCTTGATCCTCGAACTTCCTCTTCCGTCCCGAATTGGTTCTTTTCCCTCCACCGCCGCCACTAGTCGACGCCATTTTGAAATTGACGGTTCAACTTGAAAAATCCAGGCTGAACTTTTCAAGTTTCGATTCGAAAAACTCGCGCATGCGCCTTCGTGACAGTGTCCCTTTAAGCTGAAAATTGTTGGAAGCATGATCTAAGATATTGAAACAATTGGGTGAACATAAACTGTGGCATTCTTCAGAGTCTTTCAGGTGTTTGAATACGTGAGAGGCCCTATCAGTGGATAAGTGCTCACGTACGCGTGTGGAAAAATGTCGGGCGGTTTCGCCGACGTAGCAGGCATTACAGCCCGCACACAAAAATTTGTAAACAACACACGAACGGAGCCCATTCGGGATAGGGTCTTTCACGCCAAACATGTTACTGATCATGAAAGACGAAAAGACTAATTTTATATCTATATTAATACAATAACGTTTGATAAGTTTCCGAATCCTTTTCTGCGTAACACTGGAAAAATGGCCTGTATAAGGTAATTTGAAATAAAACGGGGGTACAGCTTCAGAGATAGGATCTGGGGGACAGTCATGTAGCGGTTGACGGCCTTCTCAATTAAGTGGGTGGGAAAAAGATTTTTCCATTGCACTAAAACTATAAAGATCTTTTACTGCGGATGGTCAGGATGGAAATAGATTACAACTTGAAAAAAAAATCAGGCCAAGTTGTTCCCTTGTGCTTTAAAAATTGAGTTGACGTTCTAGGAGGATTTTGTATATAAGAAAGGTGCTTAGTCGAATATTCAATACTTTTGTTACAAAAATAAAAAGCAAAATCATCATGACACTGCCCTTTTAAGAGTCTGAGAAAGTGTTGCAAGGTTGAAAATGAAAATTCTAACCCCTTATATCTTTTTTATGTGGAGGTGATGGGGGATGCACTAAAACAACCATATTACGGTCAAAAGATGCGTCGTTGCCATGGTAACCGTGAATGATCATGCCAGCCTCAGGACTATGTTTTGACCCAAAATTTAATTATCAACTTGAAAACAGGAGTATCAGAGTCTGCTTTTTCGGTTGCAAAAGAAAAGAAAATTGAAATCAAATTCCACCAGAAAGTAGAGCCGTTCCCTTGTTTATAAAATTTGCTGTAAAGTAATTTATGTTACATGAACAAGGAGAAAATGGTCGCTCTACCATGTTGTCTGTCATCCATTTGACAAGCAGCAAAAACAAGCACAACCATTTTTCTCAGAAGCCAAATTAGTCGTACTGAAAGTACAAGGATATGGAACTTTCTGAATATTATAACACTGATTTGGGAAAACAAACAAAAACCGTACAAGAAAAACTGTAAAGTAAACAATGTCCAATTTTCCGATATCGCATCACCACACGCTTGAGGACAAAGAATTTTACAACTCGAGTTTAGTGTCTTATTGCATATTATGGTCTGTAAGAATATGAGAACAGAAGATCTGTTTCTTGTTAGCAATAAGCTGCTGCTCAAACCAAAAACACGCAAGCAAAACACTAAGCTTAAGTACTTATTTGAAAACCGATATCAACAGCCTTGCATGCAGCGATAAAAGACAATCAAAACAACCTCGGAATGTACTTTGTGAAGTTTACTGAGCTGAAGGTTTAATGAAAAGTTCAAAGTGGATCCCAAAGAGCAAACAATGGCTCTCAAACTGAGTAAATTTTCGATTAAAATTCAACTGAAGTTTATTAATGTCCCTACAAATCCTACGACAACTTCTTAATGAGTCGGATTTGCACAGTGGAAATGAAAAGTATAGCCTTGTTTTTTAGGAAAATTATTTCACGCCGATTCCATTTACACTTTATCGTGTTTTGTTTTTGAGAGCACTTCACTTTCTATAGAGTAGCAAGGTAATCAATTCTGCTTCTTAACCCTCGGACGTACACGCAAACTTACCCCACCGTTGTACAATGGGGGGTGGTTGGGTTGTTGCAACCCATGCACCCTCTTGGGGTATTGCGATGTTGCAATATTTCGGAAATATTTTACGTCTTATAGATAGCCTGTGATGTGCTCTACAAGATAAGGTAAACATTATGGATTGTGGCGCTGCTGGTGGTCCGTGACGTCATCCAAAATGGCCGACAATATGGCCGCCATCTTGGATTTCACAGGAAAAGTTGAAAATTTACATGCACATGTAAAAATAAATTTACAACATGTAAATATGGATTTACATACTTTGTAAACTGTATGTTATTACATGTTATTACATGAAATTTACAGGTTTGAGCACACGTAAATCTACTGTAAATCGATTTTTACATGGTTCTTGTTAGGGACGGACCATTAGATTTTTGAGGGAGGTGGGGGGGGGGGGGGGGGGGGGGGGGGGGGGGGGGGGGGGGGGCGGGCGGGGGGTTGGGCAATTTTTTGGTGCAGGATATTTTTTTCTACGCTCAAGACTGTGCAGGATTTTTCTTTTTGCCATGATTTGCTTGCATGATATTTTTTTTGCGAGTCTATATGTTTTAATGCCTGACACATACGTGTTAGGAATACTAGAAAGGCCATACTAGAGACAGGAATACTATAGCAAGTCAGATCTGATGTAACAGCAGCTTGATAGCATGAAGCCTGGCCGCGGTGTTGTAACTGCCCCTGCAATTTTCTTTACACCAGCCCCCTGTTGATGTCGCTTCCACAGCCCATCGTAGTACACCCAACCATCTTACAATTACAGGGGCGGCGCCGGAAATATAATGTTGGTGGGGCAATTCTCCTGTGCCGAGCGCCGAAGGCGCGAGCTTCGAGGGGGGGTCCGGGGGCATGCTCCCCCGGAAAATGTTTGAAATGAAACTCTCTGAAATGCTATTTCCAGCGTTCCTGAGACCGGAGAAACAGTTTCCAAGGCCAGCTTTGAGTTCAGTTTAATTCTCATGAAAAGTACATGTACACGAAACACTTTCTGAAACTTGGGTGTACAGTGGAACCCCGTTAATACGACCACCTTCGGGCCATGGAAATTTGGTCGTATGGCGGGGTTCCACTGTAACTCCATTTTGGTTGTTTGTTCAAAGTAAATTCGACTGTCACTCGAATATTCTCTGTCAATTCTTTTCAGTATGGGAAGGCTTTGGAAACGAATTTCCAAAGCGATTTTCTCTGTCATTAGAGGCAGAAAGAAACTGATTTCCAATATCAGATCAAATTTTATAATTATTTTTTATTTCATTTTTCAAAAGAAAATATTGTAATTACTGACCAGTCCAAGCCGTTTTTCAATCTGATCACGGGAAAGCGGATTTTTTATGACTGTACTTTTCTCATTTTCACGGCCGCCATTACATTGGCATGTTCCAGTAGTTTCAAAAGAAGCCAGAGAAAGTGACGTCAAAGACTCGCTGGCTTAAAATTGCAGTGTGTGAATACAGCTTACTTAGTATGCAGAACACGAGTTTGGTAATCTAAAAGCTCAAAATTCCCGTGCCGCATACTAAATAAGCTGTATTCACACACTGCAATTTTAAGCCAGTGAGTCTTTGACGTCACTTTCTCTCGCTTCTTTTGAAACTACTGGAACATGCAAATGTAATGGCGGCCGTGAAAATGAGAAAAGTACAGTCGAAAAAAACCACCTCCCCGTGATCAGATTGAAAAACGGTTTGGACAGGTCAGTAATTACATTATTTTCTTATGAAAAATGAAATAAAAATCAACTATAAAATTTGATCGCAGGGGCACTTTAATGCAATGTCTGGATAATGCAATGATTTAATCTTTCTTGTGACATAGTTTGTTCGTAGATATGTCTTGAGCCTTCTTAGGGCAGAGGCCGAGCGCTAACTCACAGCATTGATGGATTTGTTTGATGGATTTGTCGGTAGCTGGAGTCCGATAGCTGACGTCCGAGTACTCAAGGGGTATTGAAATGCTTGGTTCACAATATCCAATCTCCAATCTAAAGTCAGCCACAATATCTCCGATGCTAAAATTGTAGGCTTTTGATTAATTAACGGAATATTTATTTTGCAAACTCTAATGCATTAAAGCGCCCCGCCATCAGATCTGATCAAAGGATGTTGCTACACTATTCATCTCCGCCCACCGCCATTTTGAGATGTCAAAAGTTGGTGGGGCAAATGCCCCACCTGCCCCACCGGTAGCGCCGCTCCTGCAATTACAAGCTTGTTGTACAACGCATAAACAAAGTATTTCTCATCCATTGAGATATACATGTACCTACAATGCCACTGTACAACTATAAAAGAGCCATTCCTTGTGTCAGAAAATATCTTACATGCTTATGAAATCAGCTAAAAAGCCTACAAAGAAACACAACTTACGTCGGGTCAAAAATAAACCATTGTTATTGGCTAAACTAAACAAGCCAATGAAAAGATAGAACATTTGATCCTCCCCAAGTGCATATAAGTCGCTAACATTCTACAACGTCAGTGTGATTTATTTGTGTTCTGACCATCTGCTTCTGGATATAAAATATTGTTCTAAAAATATAAAGCTTTGCAGGAATTTTTTTCCTGGGGTTTTTGTTTTGCACGATATTTTTTTGCAGTTCAAGGCCGTGCTCGAATTTTTTTTTGGTATTTGCCCCCCCCCCTCCCCCCCCCCCCCCCCCCCCCCCCCCCCCCCCCCCCCCCCCCCCCCCCCCCCCCCCCCCCCCCCCCCCCCCCCCCCCCCCCCCCCCCCCCCCCCCCCCCCCCCCCCCTCAAAAATCTAATGGTCCCTCCCTTACAGTGAGAAAAAAAGGATCTTCACATGAAAATTATTTCACACACATTTACAGTATCTAGACCCTGTAAATAACATGTAAATCGAAAAACGGAGCTTGCAAGGAACCCTGAAAATAACATGTAAATCGAAAAAGGGAGCCTATAAGGAACCCTGTAAATAACATGTAAATCAAAAGAGGGAGGCTATCATGTAAATAACATGTAAATCGAAAAAGGGAAGCTAACCTGTAAATAACATGTAAATTGAAAAAGGGAGGCTAACCTGTAAATAACATGTAAATTGAAAAAGGGAGGCTAACCTGTAAATAACATGTAAATAAAAATGGGAGCCTGTAAGGAACCCTGTAAACAACATGTAAATAAAAAGGGGTGGCTATCCTGTAAATAACATGTAAATACAGAAAGGGAGGCTAACCTGTAAAAACGGAGTCTATCTATATATATAAGGGCACCAAGGTCAATGAGGCTGTTTTGATTTTTTTAAATTTTTCTTTGCTAAATAAATAAACGCCCCACGCAAGAGTTGTTTTATTTTTTGTCTTGTATATATTCCCTTCGTTTAAAAACTGATTATGGCCTAAACTAGGTTCTAGCTGTTTTAAAGAACACATTCTAAAGTAAGCGTCCACAAATAGGCCTTTGTGTACTCTTTCTCCACTAAAAGCAAGGCCCGTTTGTACTTGATCTCTATAATAGTGAGGGATATTGTTTATAGCTATTTTCCTCTTGAACGGGCATTTAAATTCTAACAAAACTATAGTGTTATCTCTACTAATAAAATACTCGTCTGGACTACAGGTAACCATTCGATAAAGCGGATGATCGCTTGCAAGATTAAGAGAAATACTATACCCAAAAACTGAAACAGAGTGTTTTAGTTCAAAATACTTGCGTATTAGTGGCTCGAATAGGTTGCCCCAAGTACAAGCTGTAATATTGAGCATATCTGTGGGTTGTATTTTCTTTAAGAGCAAGCTTTTTCTTGATTCAAACGGTGAAGATCCTGTCAAGGCAGAGATCTCTGATGCGCCGATAGTATTTTGTCTGGCTCGCACCCAGTCGGCGCTCTTTTGTAACAAACCCGTCTTCCTCGATTTAAGAAAGTTTATAAACACTTGAGCAGTCGTCATCACCTGTATATACAAAGGGTAAAGTTTTCTTCAATTGGAAATACCCTAACGAGCAAAAGAGTTGGAAAAATAAAACACTGTATGTATAGCAATGTCTCTAAAAGAAATAACTACCCTTCTCCAGGAAGCGAATCAAAAATACGATGAATTGTATCAAAAGCATGAAGACCTTAAAATCAGCTACAACAGCCTTTATCAAGATTACATGAAACTAAAAACCAGACTCCTATGCCAAGATTGCAAACCACGATGTAAGGAAGAGGAAGACGGTGGTTGCACCGAACTTTGTCATATTTTTCACTGTTGCCATTAAATTATCCCGATAGTGTAACACCCGCTTTAAACTTTCTTCTCGAAAAGAAAAATCGACATCAAAGTTACGTTTTATTAAAAATAAGCTTAACTAGTTTTTGAGGAGTCATTTGTTCCATGATTTTTATGTCTTTTATTGTGATGCTATCATGGTTAAGACGTCCACATGTATCATCAATTCTTATTGATGTTAATTGATCACGAAAAAATATTTGTGATCCCGGTTTCCTGTTTTTGAACATTTGTATAGCACTTTGTGTAACAATACCTTTTCTTCCACGACCCATCGTTATATACAAAGGGTATAGATTTCTTCAATTGGTGATGCACAACCCTCAAAAACTCCAGGAAGGCTCCGAGTGGTGGAATTACCCGCTTGAAACAAGGGTTAAAAACAATTACTGATCTAACAAATAGTAGTTAGAACGATGCCCGCCACGGCGCCACCTCAAATAAGCCCCCAAAGACCCCAGCGAACCCCTCCTGGAATAATTGCCGTCCCCCACGGAGTCCTTTCCGACGGACCGACTGCAGGAGGTTCGTGGGGAAGGACTCCGTGGGGGACGGCAATTATTCCAGGAGGGGTTCGTTGGGGTCTTTGGGGGCTTATTTGAGGTGATGCCGTGCGGGCATCGTTCTAACTACTACACAAAACCTTAATCAACACGGAAAAAAACGGAACAGTTTCGTCTGTTCATTGCAGAATCCTGTTCAAATTATATGGCAAGTGTTCGTTTGGAACTGACCAAGAAGCATAGACAAAACTAAATGATAAACTCAGTCATGTACACAAGTTCAGTGCACATGCCAGTGGAGAGTTTTTAAAGATCAGTTTGAAAGATAGACTACTGGGCAACAGCTGCAAACTATAAGCTGCAAAAGTTCTTTATTTCTCCTACATACTTCGTTTAACTATCGTAGACTTCATCGGGGAGTTCTTTTTTTTAGGTCTGTATCGAAACCATAAGAACGGAAATCGCGCCAGCGCAAACAGCCGAGAATGTTTTGGTCGAATTTGCGTAAAAGAAAAGGCGAAACTATGAAATACTTCAGTAGGGTAAGGCATTAAAAATTCTTGGAGGCTTCGGTTTTACCTTTTGGAGATTCGTTGACAAAAACACAATATCAGACATTTGCCCTCCGGGTTCATTTAGTTCGCTGTTCTTTGCTGCGATTTTTTCGGCTACAATCGCTTTGGCTGTTTTTGTTCCTTTCGATTCCTCCTTCTATTCTCGCTGTGACGCTTGTCCGACGTTTCTTTCATCTTGTTCTTTTTTTTGTCGTTCCCGAGTATTAATGAAACCCAGTCAACATTATCTATCCCTGTTATAGCTGTTTGTCCAGAAACAAAATACGAGTATCTGGCATGGCTTACACACTATCGTTCAAAACTCGTCCGTAAGAATTCCGCCCGACTAATAGCAGAAATCTTTATCGCGATCGCCTCTCTTGCGGCAACTTGTCGGTTTCTTTACTTTGATTCGTAACTGCAGAACGTAACCAAAGCGAAATAAATAACCCTATCTCGACCGCTTTTGCTTCCACATCGAACAATTGATCACAGCACCCGTATAATAATAGGACGCGACTCGGGTTTGTTAACACTTTGGTACACCAATATAGCGGCGTAGCAACGGTTGTAAAGATTTTTGTCACGTGAGTGAAAACGATCTATTGCAAATATTTTTTGCTAGAGTTGCAAACGTACATACAATTAAACATACAATTAAACAGTTTTAAGTTGCATTTTATATTTTTTTTCATCGAAAAAAAACGGTGAATAATATGCATTGTTATTCAAAAATTGCCTTGATCTCATGCTACTTATGACGTCATATCTCGTTACCATAGCAACCGGTTGTCGCCACACTTTACCAAATTGTGTCTTAAGGATAAACGAACAGCTACTGAAGACGGCATGTGCTAATCATAAATGGTTTTAAAATATCGGAGAAAAATCTTATGTGGGGGGGGGGGGGGGGGGGGGGGGGGGATGGGGAACGGGAGTGGATCCCCTCCTTATACGGCTGAGGGTTAAAACAGCAAGAAGTAAATGAAACTAACACAAATTAGCTTCATCTACATCAACATTTACATCTACATGATTTAATTGCAAAAACCTAATGGACATACAGCAAGTTTCAGTGTTTAAACAAATTATTTGCATGAAATGATCAAACAATTCTGTTTGATCTACAAACCAATCAACATCTCAGCACTTTAGGCTTAAAAACAATAAGTGACAGCTTAATTTTCATTCATTGCTTAAAATGTACGCAAAAAGTACGGGCTTCACTGTACACTTCAAAGTAAGAAGATTGACGTCAATTCAAGTTTCAGAAGCTGAGTCTCTGGAACTAGCCTTTATTCCAATCGAAATATTCTTGACAAGAAGGCAATCTACAGTTTGTAGGCTTGCAAACGTTCCTTGCACATTCACGTTTGCGGGGATGAATTCCGGAAATAATTTTCTGGATTTTCCCTTTAAAATACTTTTGGATTATTGAATGTGTTTTCTTCTTTCAGCTGATAAATTTCAACTGATGAATTTCAAACCGCTAAAACGTTTCTTCACTTTCGTTGAGCCCGTAAATGTTAGTAGCAGCGAGTTAAGTTCATTCATTCTTTCAGCCGCTTTGATTGTTTTTTTTTTCCGCGTTATCCGATGAATGTAGTAAGAATATTACGACAAAGTTTTCTATTTATAAACGCTTTTCAAGGTTATTTTACAAAAGCAATAGAACGCATTTTTTATGAGTTTATCGGCGTTATAAACCCACTTGGGATGTTGTTAGAACACTCGAAAAGCTTGTTATAGTAATTGCTCGTGATTTACAAGCTTTTCTCGTGTTCTACCAACATCCCGTGTGGGTTTATAACACCGGTAAACTCATAGAAAGTGCGTTCTATTGCTTAACCTTATTTAGCCTGGGCTTTTTTTGAGTTCCTGAGACTGAGGGGGGTGGCATTGTGCCCCTCCCCCCCCTCGTAACTTCAAGAACATTAAGGCTATGACAATGAAACCAAAAGGGTACATAGTACGTCCAAAATTGTCTCCTTTACGGTCCGCACAATGTAACGATGACGTAATATGACGTAGTTATTAGGTAATTAGTTAAACGGCCGCCATCTTGGATCCGCCATCTTGGATCCGCCATCGTGGATCCGCCATCTTGGATCCGCTATCTTGGATTTCTGAAATTTTTTAAAACCTCTTAAAAACCGTCCAAATTGACTCAAAATTAATCAAAACCAATAAATAAACAATAAATAACGTAAAAATATAAAAGTTATACCAATAGACATTGTCTTTCTTCATTTAAGGGTACAAATATGCAAATTTCAAAAAAACATGGCTGTCAAAAACCTTGTTGCCATGGAAACATCAAGTCACGTGGTCAAAAAATTGTCATATGAAATTGTTGCCAGATAAATTTTAGGAAAAGTCGCAAAGTTTGCTGGCTTTTGAATACATATTAAATAAGTTATGAATGTTGAAAGTTAGCGCGGGCGCTTTGTGCCCCACCCCCCAGGCTGAAAAGGGTTAAATAGTAGATAAAGAATAATTGACCACGTCAAAACACAATCGTTTAGTTGTAATTTCTGCGGTCTAATTCAATAAGTATCGGTGGATGTAATTCTATTTCCTGTTGAATGTTTTTGTAGATGCCATCGACCGTTCCTCGGATTTTTGCAAAAGCGATTGAAATCGAAAATTGCCAAAAAATGCACATGGAGCGATGTAAGAAAAAAAAAAGAAAGTTATCACGAAAGAGAAAGTAAACAAACATTTTGTGACGTACAAACATAACATCAAGCTATTTTTTGACACTATCTTGACGTAATTTACAAAACCAGTGTTAATCTCCCGGTTCATTTATTACCAGTATATGAAGAGTAAGTTTAAAATGTTATAACGATTTGTTTAAAAAAGCATACATATTTATTTCTATTATATTCTTGCAAAATTTATATGCCATATACCATATTTTAAGATGTCTATATGTGGGATTTTTAATGCGAAATCTAAGACGCGTAAAATTTCACTTTTACTGATTTTGAAGTTTCTTGTTTATCGTCGTCATGGTAATATCGATTTTAGCAGAAAATAGATTTTGCCAAATTTCAATTCAAAACCAGCAAGTGGTGAAAATTTCACGTTGATTTGACTTGGAGAATACCGAATAAAAAAGGCGATTGATATACCGTGGATATACCGGTGGCATATGAGAACTATGCTTTTTTCAAAAGTGTCCAGAGAAACAGTCGAAAAGTGTTTGTTATATGTTAATTCTTATTTCCGGTTAAATAGCGAGTAACGCGCCATAACTACATCAACGAAATATTTTGATGCACCCTCACTTGTGATCACTCAGTCGTCGTAACTACAATGAAACATGACCAGCTAACCGAATACATTCTCTTTCTGCCGCAGAATCCAAAGTGTTGAAATCTGAACTCATCACAGAACAAGCTGAAAGTACTAAACTGAGAGAATACATTATTCAAATTAAAAACATATTAAACGATTTTCTAACTTCTGCCAAAGAGAAAGAAACAATGAACCGGCCGGAATCTGACGTAGATGAGTCGCAGACCGACTCAAAAGACAACGAAGGGTTGAACACAAGTTTAAATACACAAACATACCCAAATAACAACGAACAAGTCCAAAGTTCAAATGACTTACCACAAGATGAAAAACACTGCCAACAGTGCTATGACCGGAAGAAAGAGATCGACGCAATACAGTTGAAAGTGAAGGAATTACACGACAGATTAAGTCAATTTATGGAGGCCACCGGACTTAATGGGCAAACAAGAGAAAGCCTTGAAGATCTACGAACAGAGGAAAACCAGAGAATGCGCAAAAAAGATAAAGAAAGCTTGGAAACAGAAAATGTCGAGATTTTGTTGGCGAATAATGTCATTCTCAAATCAAGAATAAGCGAAAAAGAAGAAAACATTAGCAAACTTATGGATGAGGTAAAGCAGCTAAGAGAAGAAGTAGACCAACGTACACACAAATGGAACAGCAGGGCCGTGCGTTGTACATGTAAGTACCAAGTAATTTATAGCGGAGCTCTCGCGGGCCGAAGGCCTGCTCGCGGAGCTCCATGTTTGGTCCTGCTAGCGGAATATTTCGCGGGCGCGAACTCGCGCAGGGTTAGATCGCGAGCGCGTCCGTCCGTTGCGCAGGGCTAGCTCGCGGGCGTATTGACGTCCGCAACATCCGGGATCTTAGCAATTTTGAAACCAAAGAGAGGCTCTGTTTTTCGCGTGCTTCCAAAGGCTACACGCCAGATGTTACGTCAGCCATAGTAAACACTGTTGTGTTTAGCAGAGAAAACGGCTTGCAAAATCGTTTTTCCCAGCATTTTTTCGCGGTTTGCTACTCAAGACAAGTTTCATATTTCTCAAACAATGGTCAAGACAGCATTTGGGACTATGAACAATGTAATTCTGCAGTCAAGCGTTTTTGGAGGAATATAGAGCTAAGTGCTTATTTCGTCAAAGGACAATTGAAGATAGTAGATCGTCGAAGCATTTGTTTAGAGCTAAACTAAACTAAACTAAACACTGACGTCCGTGCTGGCTAAAACCGGCAGTGATTTGCAATAACACACATTTAAAATATTCAAAATAGAAAGAGAAAGCTTTAAAGAATGCTCAGAAAAAGAAGAGCTTCAAGCGATGAAATCTGGCTTCGAGGAACTTTATACGTTTTTAATAATCAATGCCGGCGATATTTCGTCTTCGGAAGTCAGAACCCGCGATGAAGCGCAGTTTTAAAGAATTTTAAGCAGCCGAGGGACTTGACGGTAAAAAAATCTCATTTTTCTATGAGAATTTATGTTGGTATCAATTTGTGATTGACTTTTTCTTTGTGTTCTCGTTAGTTTTGAAGAAATGTTTATAAAACGTGCTCAAACTCAGTCGGAATGACATCTTGAATTTCGTCATGTGCTCATCCAGACAGCTCCTCGATGCACTAATGGTACGCTTTTTGTTTTTAAACATAAACTACTGAACGGATATTTAAATACAATTTTTCAAAAGAAGATTTTATTGTCCATTTTTTTATGTTTGTTCATTCATTACATAGGTTGAAAAGCGATTTTATGTAGACAAAACAAGACTTGGATTTTATAGTTCTAACTTCACTCGCGTCGCCTTGCATATACTGCCCAATTTAGGGACGAAAAGTCTAGACCTTTTCCATGTAACATTGTTACACACGTTACCAAGATTTCTGTGTATTTTTTGCAATTTTGATTTCCAAATCAGTTTCTCGGGCAATTTTCGATACAATATATATGAATATGAACGAGTGTGGAGAGAAAGGAACTTAGAAAAACATTCTGAGTTCCAGATGTGTTTTGAACCCACGACCTTCCGTATTCCGTATTCTTTCGATACACAACTGGTGTATTTTGTTCAGGAATTAGTCATACTAGTTATTCTAGACCGAGAAAAAGTTGTTTTTGTGAGTTTTTTTTTTGCAGTCTTAATGTACTGTACAGACGTTCACTTAATACTGTTTTTGAGCATTGCTAAAATTGAAAAATAGACTGGTCGTCAATCTTAATTCTAATTTTTTCTTGTGCTTCTGATCTTTCACAAAAGTTAAGCTTATCATCATCGTTTCTGTTCAGAGAGCTCCGCTGTTAGGCTAAGCCTATCTATCTATCTATCTATCTATCTATCTATCTATCTATCTATCTATCTATCTATCTATCTATCTATCTATCTATCTATCTATCTATCTATGGTCTATCAAACAATGGAGCAAATGATCCCTGATCCCTCCAATGCCTTTTTATTTCACGTGAAATAGGAGTTTCATGAGTAGTAATGGTTTAGCAGATAATCCTCGCTTCTACCTTCCCCTACCTTCCCCTGCCTTCCCCTCATTAGCTATGCTAACGTTAACCATCTATACTTTTTGTGTTATGGTAAAAGGGAATTCCTGCCATCCCCTTATTAATGTTCCATTCAGAAACAATTATCCATTTAATTAGTGGATACATGTAGGTAAGAAATTAACTACCTTCCGCTTTATACCAACACTGATCGGTTATCAAGCTTGTAAATTATTGTCCGTTTACGAGTTAATTAGCATTTTATTTTGTTCTCGTGGCAATTTTGTTTGCTGTTGCATACCGCTTGCGTTTTGTTTCAGTTGAGCGAGCCCCAAAAAGCTTCTGCTCTTGTCAGGAGTTACTAGAATTGACCCTTTATTTTGTTCTCGTGACAATTTAACGATTTGTTTATTATTGCATATGCCTGTGTTTATATCGCAGCGGGCCCAGAACGTTTGCTCTGGTCACAAATTAATTGGCATTTGTTTTATCGTCGACACAGTTTGTTTGTTGATGTATATGCTAATGTTATTTTTTAATTTTTGAGCAGGTCTAAAAGACTTCTGCGCTGGTCACGGGTTAAATTGGCCTTTTATATTTTCTTCTCCTGACTATTTGTCTGTGGGAGCGTATGCTTGTGTTATATCTTGAGCGGTTATTAAGGACTCCTGCTCTGGTCAAGAGTCGATTGGCTTTGTATTTTGGTCTCATGCCGGTCCTTTTGTTGTTGCAAGTCTGCTCAGCTCTGATGTGGTTTAGAGAAATTTTGTTGACCTTCTTTTTTTCTTACGGCTTTGGATCTTGTCCTATTCCTAGCTTGAGCTTTTGTGCTAGTTTCACTTTGTCTCGTCCTGTATCACATTTTTTAGAAGAATCGTATGATTTGGTTATATTCATTTCTTTTGTTAATTTCCTCCCGTTTTGCGCCACACTACACTACACTATTCTTTCAAATTCCTCAATTTGTTTTTCTCCAATCTATAGATTTCTTGGATGCGGTTCGAGTGTCATGACTATACATAGTTTCAATCAATTAAAATAATTTTTAGACGATTCGGCAGATCACTGTTAAAGTTCGTTTGCATTAAGAGTGTTATAAAATAAATATGTTCCGCTCATTTATGTTTAGAAGGTTTAAGAGGAAGGCTCGGGCCATTACCTTTTTGGAAAACTCCTTATTCTATCGTTTTCTGGATCATAAATTTTATTTAAGCCTGGTTTCAATATATATCGGCGCTTGGCCAAATGGTGTTACAATACGTCAACTAAGGGTACGCTATAGAGCTATAAATTGTCTTCAGGTTGGGAAGCATAGATAATGTCTACCTTTAGTGATATACAGCTATTTCAATTAACGTTGTCGGATGAAAGCTCAAAGCCTACAAGCCAAGGCCGCAAGGTGGTATGGTAGTTGTTAATAGAATTCTATTTTCCGGTTGGCAGTGCGGGTGCGACGGGAAAATGACGTTTGTCTCCGTGCTCTTACGAAACAAAAACAGACGCGAATCTTATTGCCTTCGATCGAAGCGTTCCTTTCTTTGACAGTGTGGAGAGATTAAAGCATTAGGGAGCTTAAGGAGCCATAATGTCGACGGCAGAGAGAACGGCACAAAACAATAGGTTTAATGAGCGAAAACATGCCTCTGCACGTGCGTTTTACATTTTGGTACATTTCTTTGCCGCTCCCTGCAAAACAACAACGTCAAATGATCAAATTATAGGTTATGTGGAGAACAATGAACACACAACGGTTAATTTTTTCTTTTCTCCAAACAAATATTGGAACAACTGCCTTTGCTTCAGCTTCCAATTGTTGATTTGGGTAAATTTATGCATAAAAACCCCATATTACTTTGCGGTCTTGGCTTTAAGCTTTTTCATCCGACAACGTTAATTGAAATAGCTGTATTCCTCCCGTTACTCGTGGCGTAACGCCGATGAGGTTTAAACTGCTTGTTTTTCGGGCTAAGATTTCGATGATAACGGTCGTTCGTTCACACTATGCGTCCGCACTAGGTGGACTTGTAGTCGTGGTAAGTCAGCCTAACTATGTTTTAGCGTTCTAACAAATATTTATGGCCGGTATAATTGTCATAGAAAGCTAATGCCATCATTTAATAGTGATGTAAGAGATCAGGTCGCTTAGTTGTTATAAGCAGTAAGGAAAACATAGCGAATCGCGAAACATGCTTGTATACTCAAAAGGGGAGATTTTGCAGGTCGCCAGTGCTCTTCTTTCAACATAGAGCAGATAAAATTATTTTTTGTGTTGTACTCTAGAAATAGCACTCAAGGTTCAGGTTCTTAAATTTATCTCCAATTTTTCTACACACACGTTTATAGTTCTCCGTTTAGTGCTTGTTTTAAATTGTTTAGTAGACCGAAATTTTTTCCTATTAAAGGATTTTTAATGGTGAACCATACGCGTTTTACTATACGGGTTTGGGAAAACGACATGCTCCTGCCATAAAATGCACGAGTCTCTAAATGTCATGTTGGTCATTACCTGACTTGAATGTAGTCTTACTTTTCAGACACAATGTTAGTGTTTCTCAGGAAAGCCCTCAAACACTCGGAAATCAGGACGGCCATGGGTTAGAGATGCCACGACTTTAACCTGTGTACAGTTTCTTGTTCTATCAGTTTTACAGACCGAAACCATGATGTAATCTTCCGTGGTTCCGCTTCATGGTATTAAACACAGTATCTACCGACACCTTTATAGCTAAGGAACAGATTTGTCACAAGAAGCAAAAAGGATAAATCATAGAATCTGTAAGCACCTTGGAGATATTATTAATGTAAATAAGAATTAAGAGGCCCGAGAGCAGAACTCTGAGGTTCTCAATCTTTTGATTGCTAAGCTTCGTGGTCTACTTGACTTGAATTTAACCACTTGTTTTCTTCCCGTTGAGTAATTTTTTAAACCACTTTAGGACAATGCCCCCCTTTTCCATAATATTTGAGTTGAGATGAGTTGGTGTGATTGTGGGATTTATTGTTTTGTTATCCATATTGTCATTTTACTAGTTCATTTAAAATAAAAAAAATAATAAAAAAAAATTTGAGTTAATTCTTCAGAAATATCCCATGCTTAATGGTATCAACTCTTCATTTCATTTATTTTTTCATTTATTTGTTTACTCCAAACCTTTACAGATGTTAATAATTAAATTTGAATCACGTTATATTAGGAAGGAGAGGAGAGGAGAGGGTCTTTGTGTAAGACCTACGGATACCCTCGTATACTAATTGTTATCTATTGCCTTAGTGTCATTTTGGACGTTAGTTTTACAGTTGCAAGGTTATATGAGTAGTATAGGGGTTGGGGGTACCGGCGCATTTTTGCAAAATGCGCTGTTACCAAACCCAACCCCGATACTACAGCCATATAATGGCATCCATATAATGGTTTATATCGGATTTGCGCTCGTATTTTGGTGTCTATGAAATTGCGCTCGTTTTCGGGAATATATATTGGTTTTCATATATTGGTGTCTATTAAATTGCGCTCGTATTTCTGGAATATAGATAATGGTTTCTAACTTCTGGGATATATTTTTGGATTTAATTAATAATCGCATAATGGCCATATGCATAACTGCTGATTCCATCTTCTTGCAGATATCTTTTGTCATCAAAACAACTGAGTGATACTTTATTGATTTCATAACTTCCTAGTTGATGTTTTTGGCTTCTGATTGTTTTCATTCTGTGGTGCATCTGTTTTTTCTCAAATAGCGTATTTTTATAGTTTTCATGTTTGATCTCAATTTCTGATTAATCTATATGTTTCTATAAAATGATTAAACTATATGTTTTCCATAAAAATGATTAAACTATATGTTTCTATAAAATGATTAAACTATATGTTAATAAAAACAAAGTGCGTTTATTCCATTGCGTGATTTCCTTTGTGTGACACTGTTTATCCATCAGTGATATCAAAAGTGTGCGAAATATTATGCCTTCCACTCTTGTTTATATTGGTTGAGTTTCCCACGCGTGGGAATATTTATTGTCTCATCACCTTTTATGACAACCATCAAAGAGTTAGCATTTGGATTAAAAATAACATCTACGCAATGGAACAAAGATAGTTTCCCACGCGTGGGAATATTTATTGTGAGGAAATGAGTCATCAGATTGTAAACAGGATGGAGTTATCGGTGTGTGACATTCTCGGAAAAAACAGGGGAAGCCCCCTATGAAATGAGTCATCACTATAGCTATTGTTTCAGATCACGAGAGAAAATATTTTCAACATATTATGGGGTTTGATTTAACTTTACAAGATCTCTCAACTTTGCCCGGTCTGTTCTAAACTCAATAAAACGCTGTTTATCCATCAGTGATATCAAAGGTGTGCGAAATATTATGCCTTCCACTCTTGTTTATATTGGTTCAGTTTCCCACGCGTGGGAATATTTATTGTTTCATCACCTTTTATGACAGCTTCCATGATTAGCATTTGGATTAAAAATAACATCTACGCAATGGAACAAAGATAGTTTCCCACGCGTGGGAATATTTATTGTGAGGAAATGACATCGTTCGGTAGCAATAAATTCGCGTTAGCCGATTTTTACATGTTCGCTATTTTTGTTTTCTCGCTTATAGCTATTGTTTTAAAAATATTATCTCATATAATAGTATAGAATGAATTGTGATAAGATAATTCACGATGAATTGAAAGCAATGGGTAATTTTATTTGTGATTTTTGTGACGTAAAATTAGTAGAAGTTGATAGTAGTGTGAGAGTGGTCGAGTCATGTTGTAGTGAACAAGATATAAATAATATAGATGGCATGAGTGTTTGTATAAAATGTGGCTGCGTTTACGGATATAATTATGTTAATGAAAAATATATTGACTATTTTGAAAATCGATTTAAAATACGGCGAAAATCGGTATATCATCGGAAATATCATATCCAAAACACAATAAATGACATCTGTAGCCAACACAAATTACAGATATCAAACAATAATATAACTAAAATCATGAAAATTTTTGAGGAGATAGATAAAATTTTGCCACAGATAAATGGAAACCGAAAACGTATGATAAATATTGATTACATTTTAAAGCAATTATTTAAGATGTTAAAATTACCAATTGAAAATGATATACCTTTATCTAAATCGAAAAGAACATTAACTTGCTATAAACAATATTGGGATAATATCCTATTGTTAATAGGTGATCAAATACAAACAATTATTAATAAATGATCCAATATCGTCATGCAAAGGGGGTTTTCCCTATGAATGAGTTATTGAATGAAAAGTTTGTTAGTAAAATTTACTCTAAAAGTTTACTCGGAAGTGAATTTTTTATCATATTGTTTCTCAAATTTTTCATCAAGAGTACAAAGATCAATTATCGTTTCGTCTAGCAACCTCATATTATTGATAAAATTGATATGGTTAAATTGCATTCCTCTTAAAAAAGACCGTAAATCAACGAGTACCTTCTCATATGTTGTGTATGCAAATTTAGACATTTCTATTTTTCTTTTATAGTTTTTAATTTCGCTGTATGTCTTAATCAATAAACCACTACCACTAATTACTCCTAAAATAATAGGGTTCAATGTTATTGAACCAGCTATTGTACCAATGGATATTAAAGAAACTGATGATAAATTAATAGCTAAATTCAATCTCTTGAAATATTTGAAAGCCTTCTTATAGCACCAAAAACGCTTGTGATAAAATCGATATAATGCTTTGATTTCAGATAGTTTTTCTTTGCTGATGCTTTTATCAATATGATTAAAATTGAAGATGTCTGTTTCAGTCATTTATATTATATATTTGGATAATAATAATTAAATTTTAGGATTTGAAATGAGGCAATATAATAATCCAGAGATTTGACCCATTATTGGAGATCTTTTTAATTTCTTCGGTATTGAAAGGAAGCAATATGTGTATCCAGGCCCCATTTCATAGTCATTATAAAATCTTCCAAATGCATCATGAAAAATAGCATGTTTAATTAAAAATTGGTATTTGGTATTTAGAGTACAAGAACCTGGTCCTATTAATCCAATGTCAGAGTGTTTTTCTAATATTTGGTTAAATGATATTGGCTTATTCAAATAGTTAACGTACAAAAATTGATATATTAAAGCCGATTTTAATATTTCATCTTTAGTATTAGGATGTAGGTTTTTTTTGGGTTGTGAAAAATTTATTACAAAAATTAATTGCTTGCTCCAAATTAGGCATGTATATTTATTGATTATATTAAATGTAGCTTTTATATATAAAAATATGGTGTATGTTTTTCCTATGTGATTAAAATTGAAGATGCCTGTTTTGGTTATTATATTAAAACTCTTCAAAAAGCGCACTAACATGACAATTATGTGGAGGAAATGAATTACCATGATCTGATAATATCAATTTGATTTGTACGTCTGCATCTTCCCTGAAATTGATAACTGATGTTGATATATTGAAAGTGTATAAAATTTTATTTGATGTTTTTTCCCAATTCTGCGGAGCGAACGAAGTGTTATGAATTAATATAAACATTTGTTCATATCCTTCAGGCGGTTTATCGTCCAATATCATCAACCATAATTTTACTAATTTCAAATTAATTAATGCAATAAATGATGATGAACCGTTGAATATGATATTATTACTGTTCTTATTTTTCGTATAATTTCCTGAAAATATGAATTTATTTTTCGGTTTTGGTAAACCAATAAGTTTTCTACCATTCATATCCAAATCTACTTCCATTTTCATAAGACCATTTTTAATAAAATATACATTGTCGTATATATCAGTACTGACATCATTCTGGTAGCCTTTTACACCATAAACAACTAGATGACCAGTAGCTGGATTAGCGATCGTTCGGCCATGGAGATCGATGAATAAATAATTTGGAGGTACTTGAGTCCATCTATGTATTTGAACGATTGTCCTTGAATAATTTTGGAACAGCTTCGTTGTTTGTTTTTGAATATTCATCGTACTCGCTTGAGCTGTGACACTGATTGCACTCATTTGTATCGGGTAGAATTCAATGACGAGCGTATAATAACCTATAGGTACCGGATGCAGATTAAAACTAATTCTTGATCGGTATAGGCCACTGTTGTCAACCTTTAGGGTGAACTCATAGGCTTTTTTATTCAGTTTATGTAGGGATTGTTGAAAATCAACGATTCCAGTTACAGTGATATTTGATTCGCTACTGCTTTCATTAATGTCCAGCATTAAATACCTGAATACATCCTCTTGTTGGTTTCCTGTAATATATGTATGACTGATTTTCTCCTCCAGATCTTGTTTTAACTTAACAACTCCAGTATTGTAATCCGATTTGTCGAGTTTTTTCGTTTGTATGTCGTTGATTGAGGCTTCATTTTGTGTTATTCTTAGGTTATTTCCGCTTGTTTTAGCGTCAACATATGTTTTGTCTGCTTTTAGATTAGTTAAATTATCCACATACCCTTTATTCACAGCATGATCAACTGCTGTTGGATCTTTTATATTGAAAATTGTATTATTATTCATATCCAAACCAGTCTCCATTGACAACATCTCTTTACGACTGACAAAAATGTTTTTAACATCATTATATGAAACAAGATTGTTGTAACTTGCAGCTAAATCCAAGTATGTCTGTGGTTTTGACTTGACAACATTATGAAGTTCTTTCAGATCAATATCTTTAGTAACTTCATGAGTATGTGAAGGAACATCAGGATGATATTTTTTTAAAGTTACCATGTTTACACTACTTAAATCATTGGATTCATCTGTTTCTAAATTTATGATTTTCTTATTCTTCGCATCGTATTGTTGACCATCATAATTTAAAAAATGTGTCTTCCCATGATTAAAAGGAAAAGCATCGTTATCGCCAGCTGCTTGAACGTTCAATAAAGAATGATAATTAGCATCTAAATGATCAGTTAATACTATTCTTTCATTTTTCATATATGCATCTGTAATATTAGCTTTTTTATTATTATTATAATTTTTAAGAGTTATCATATTAGTTGCACAAAGATCATTATTTTCATCAGTGTCCATGTTTGTAATTAATTTTCTATCCATATCAATCTCACCGGGTAGAATTAGTTTATGTCCCCTCAAATCAAGATCTCCAGTCATGTGAGATGATCCGTCAACCTGAAGAGAATCAGCCCTCAGTTGAATCAGTTTGTTTTCCAAACTTGTTCCAAGCGTGTCAACCTGATGCTTTGTGATCACGTCGTTATTGTTAATAGCTTCTGCAACATTTGTCAATCTTTTATTCTGAATATAATAATTTCCGTCATCTGTTAATACAAACCCGACACCAGGTAATCCCCGTTGAGATTGATTATTAAATGTTGATTCAGGTAAACGTCCGTTTGAGTAACTCATTTATATAATAACATTATATTACTTTGATTATATTTTTTCATTAAAATTTTTGGTTGTGAATTTCCTTGGTTTGTCTATACATAAAAATGAAAATGGTTCTTTAGTTGCTTTATCATATAATTGTTTTGAAATACTGTTTTCACGGCAAATTAGACTTTTCTCATTGGTACTTGGGAATTCGTAAAGACAGAAATGTGAACAGTTCAATCTTATGTCTTTTGGTGTCTTATAGTAGCTTTGACTCAGATAAATCACACTGCAATTTTTATGTCTCCCTCGTATAAAATAGTCGACTAATGGTTTTTGGTTTTTATCACATACGAAATCGTCGAATATTACCATTTTCTGACTTTCACTATCAATATCATTTACAGGAATAATTTCATTATTGCTTGCTTCAATAACATCATAACCAGCTTCATCACTTATTGGCTGGAACATATCTATAAGATTCTGGTACTTGGACTGCTCTAAGTTTTTCGCATACAGGTATATTTTATCAAAGTACAATAAATTGTAAATCATATGCATAAGTGTATTTGTTTTTCCCGAACCACTTGGGCCGCAAACCAACATCCGAAATGATCGATCGGGCATGAAATCATATAACTGTCTAAAGTTCGAGACCACATCGTCTTCAACGTCGTAATTTGGTATTATCATTTATATTATATGGGTATATTATTTCAATATAACATGGTGTATAACACGGTGTACAACACAGTGTACAACACGGTGTAAAATGCTCTTTTTTATATATGATTTCCAAATTTTATGTAACCTAATAATATAATAAAAATGAGTTTACTTAAATGGAAAGAACTTGCAAAAAAAATCTGAATTAGGAATAAATTAATTATGTTCATGACAATCACAAAACATAATCTTGTCATAGATAAGTCAGGAATCGTTGACGAAGGTATTCAAACCAGTACTAGTAAATTAGATGATGTTATCGACAGTAATTAGATTTAAGGGTACCTATAAGAAAGAAACGAGCACCTAAAAAAGCTGACAAGGTATTGATACATGCCTGAAGTTGACCCTTTCGAAGACATGCAAGTTGATGATTTATTTGGTGATTATGTCCCACCAAACAAGAAAAACAACTGGTGCCAAAACCACCAACATATGAAGAATCTTTACAAGATCTTCTGGAAGGGAAAAGGAGATTTATGTTGATCCTCAGTACTTTGGTGATGAACCAGATGAATTACCACCAGAATATGAAGAAGAGAGATGGACTATGGATTAGATGATGAAGATAAAGTAATGAGATTTTGAATGATATTGGTATTACGGATTATGAAAATGTGGAAATGAGGTTAAATCAACCAGAAATGACACAAAAAACTAGACCTATCTTAATAAGATTATAAAAAATGCTAAAGCAAAAAGAAGTCAATTAGGTGGTTATAAGTCACATGTTACAAAACAGTTCAAAAGTGGGGCTATATCAGAAGCTGAGAGACAAATGCGAAACAAAAGAATAGACAATGCAAGAGTTACTTTAAATGAATACATAAAATATTATAATAAGGAAACAATAAAAGGTTCTGGAATCCAGAGTCGGGGAAAAAAACAGAGAGGTGGAAATATTATGTTTTTTAATGATGCAAAGCAGCTTTTAAAAAAATTGGAATTGATTATTGGTGAAAGATTGGCAGGGAATACCAGCATTGAGATGCGAAATATGGGAGTAACTATATTGACACATTATTGAAAATATCGAAAATCAATAGATCACAATATAATAAATGTATAATAATATTCAAAATATAATAATATAACTTTATTATATATGGAACGAGAGATAGTATTATCCTCCTACAGTGTGAAGTCCCAATTAAATAATAAACCTGAAGATTTCACAACAAAATTTACTAACAATGATATTGGATAGTAATTCTCAATATGTTATCGGTCTTAACAGAATTATCAATATGAGTTTCACATGGTTCAATGTTAACGCAGGATACAACAATCAATTAATAAAATATAGCTCTAATAATGGTACAACTTATCACAACATACAATTTCCATCAGGAGTATGGAATTATACTGATTTCGATGAATATATAAAATATAACAAAGAACGGTGATGAATATCCAATCACTCTTGAATTTGATCAGACAACATTTAGGGTTACGATTACATTGCTCAGAATTATCAGCTTGATTTAACGCATTCCAATTTTAATGATCTAATCGGGTTTGATAAGACAGTATTGACAAGTGGAACAAATATTGGTCCTAGAGTACCAAATCTAAGTCAAGACACCGATATTTTGAATATCCATTGTGACCTAATTAATGATTCACTTGTCGACGGTCAAGATACAGACATCATTTATAGCTTCTCTACCAGTGTACTCCAACCTAGTTATAGCTTCACTTTAGAACCTAAACGGGTTACATATAACCCAGTTAATAAAAATACTATCAGTAGTATCCGAATATACATCACAGATGGAAAAAGAAGATTAGTTAACTTGAATGGCGCAGATACAGCTTTCTCACTGATTCTGAAAAGTATAGAATAATATAACATAATAGTATAATGAAACCGTATGAATTCAAAAGATTTTACCATCCAAAACTTGGTAAATTTGTATACAGACACAAAGGATCGGGAATTATCGTTGATAATATTTTCAAACCGTTGAAGAGTGTTGCATCATCTGTTTTCAAGAAATTTGCTAAGCCAATAGCAAAGAAGGCGTTAGAATCGGGGATATCCCATGCAGGTGAGCGACTGGGTAAGGCGGTATCTCAAAAATCTGGTGATTTGATAATGAAAAGATTGACAAATTTGAGAAAAGGAGCTACAAGACAAACAGCAATTGTTCCATCCTCACCCATTAAACAGCTGCAGCAACATTATCAGCCAAAACTAGATCAAGAAAGTACTGATATGATACTGAATAGACTCATTTCTGGAGATGGTTTGAGGAGAAGACGTAGAGTTAGATTTGTATAGAATCAATAAAATGATTTTAATATGAATATATTTTTTAATTGTTAAAATTATATAACATAATAATATATGTCTTTTAGAACAGATAATTTTCTTCAAAGAAATGAGTTGGTGCGATTCCAACTCGATGATGTAATCCGAGCTCCAGCAACGGTCAACACAGAAAAATGGTTACAAATTTACAAATCAACGATCGGTCATCATTCTACGATTGGTATAATGCCTATATTGAAGTCCAATTCCAAGTACAGAAATTAGCAGATGGATCGGATATGCTGCTGCTGACAGAATACGTATTAATGGAGCGCATTCCTTAATTGACCACATAATGATTAAATCTGCAGGAAAAATAGTTATGACACTGACAATCTCCATAAAGTCACTTTTGTTAAAATGCTAGAGTATTCTGATGATTATAGCAGATCAGTTGCTAAAAACAGTTTCTGGTATTTGGACACGAATGCTACAACAGCCAACACAATACAGGATTTGAAGCTCGCAGGTTGCAAACTCAAGCACTTCGAGACAATGGGACTGGTGGTGCTAAAAACATTAATGTGATTATACCATTGAACAGGTTCTCATTTTTTGAAGAACTTGAAGATAAGATGCTTGTACCAATGCAAATACAATTTAACATTGAGCTACAAAACGATGGTGAACTCATTCACATGGCTAATGGAACTGATGCTGGAAGAATTGTTGTTAACAGGTTTTTGCTCTGGGTGCCAAAACTAACCCAAAGGATTCATTGTATGACAATTTCGTTAGTTCATTTCTTAAAGAAACTCAGTGGAAATATTTAAGGGAAATGTACGAAGCATCAGCTCCTACACAATCATCAGGATTTTTCCAGATTTCAAGCAGTATTGACAATGTCAAACACATTTTTGTTTACTTGAAAAGAACAAACCCGCCTAATGATGCAGTTGAAGAAGACAGTCCTTATTAAACTTAATGCTGCTGATAATAACTCTTCCCTTTTAAACTGTAGACTAGAATATGGAAATGGAGTCTTTTATCCAGAAACAGAGTATGATACAGAATCAAAAGTGAGAATCTTTAACGATTTGATGTCATATACTATGCGGAAAAATGACTATAACAGCGGAACTCAGCTGAACTTAGCAAACTATAGTTCTCTGTATGGGTTGATTTACTTTAATCTTACGTATCAAACTGAAAAAATAACAAGAGATCCGAAACAGCTAATCTTCAGGTATAGACTAAGCCAGAATGCAGCTGCAAACTTCAATGTTCATGCTGTAGTCCTATATGAAGAATCTGTTGTCATTGACAAGGTGGGTAATGAATTGGTTATAGTGTAAAATTGTATAATAAGTAATGTATTACTAATAAAAATAAATATCCTTATTTCATATATGTTTTATAACTGGAAAAAATTATATAACATATATTATATACAGCAAATGACTCAGCTTTTTGAAATCAAAGTAAATTTGTCTGACAATCAAAAGAAGAATCTTAGCAATGCTTTCAAAAAAAGGGAAACTATTGTTCTCAGACTATCAAATGAATCTCTGAATGGAAATGATATTCTATATGTACCAGCAATGGTAAAGAAGAGATTGGAGAAGAATCGTATGATGAATAAGGTATGGATATCAAACTTGTCAAAAGTAATATTAGAAAACAGGTTGGAGGTAGTCTACTAACTTCTATCTTAAGTATTGGCAAGACACTAGCACCAACTATAGGTAAAACCCTTGGGCTATCAGCTCTTGCTGGATTGGCTTCAGAAGGTGCTTCTCAGATTGTGAAATCAATATCTGGCAAAGGCGTACAGTCGGGTGGTTTTCTCGTACCACAAGACAAAATTAATAAGCTGATAGAATATAAGCATCTTTTATCGACGAAACAAAAACAGGATATATTGAATGCCCTTCAATCAGGTTCAGGTGTTCATGTGAAACCAACAAAAACACAATCAGGTGGATTTTTAGGCACTCTGTTGGCAAGCATCGGTGTTCCACTCCTTCTAAATGCTTTGACTGGTAAAACTGGTAGTGGGGCTCCACGAATGGGAATTAGTAAGAAAAAAGGGGGTAAGGGAGCTCCGAGGATTGGAGTATATAGACCACCTCCATTTATAGGTTCATGGGATAATCCAATTGGTATGGGTATTAAAAAAAAAACTACCAAAAAAAACAAGTCGGGAGAAGGCATACTATTAGGGAAAAACAGCCCATTCAATGGCATCCACTACTAGGGGCAATACTGTAAAACCAAAATTCCATAAAGATATCCCGTTAAGTAATCATGATCTAATAAAATGGTGTAGATATTTGAACATCCCAATCAAAGATGTTCTATCGAGGGATGAGAAAGTTCCACATAAGCATAAACAGGCGTTATTCATATACAATCTTGAACCCTCATATATGAGTGGAAGCCATTGGGTGGCCACATATGTCAAAGACAACGTGATAAATTATTTTGATAGTTTCGGTATGCCTCCATTTCAAGAGATCGTAAATCATACAAAAAGAAAGAATTTGATTCTGTTACATCAAAACAACAAATCCAAAATATAAAAACGTCAACATGTGGTTACTTCTGTTTATACTTTCTGAATGAAATGAATAAAGGGAATTCATATTACAATCTATTGGAAGTGTTCGACATATATGACACAATGAAGAATGAGAGATTCCTCGAACATTATTTTAGAAATATCTAACTTATATATAATGACGAAAAGTTATTGTGTAAAGCAGAAGAAAGTCACTGAATGTGTACCAGGAAGCGAACGATATGTGAAAACTGAAAATGGTCGAACTACGTTGAAATGCACTTGCGCTGAATGTGGAATTACTAAATCTCGTTTTGTATCCAATAAAAAAAATTTAAACTAAATAGCCAGTCAAGATGGCTGGCGGATTTTTAGATATAGAAGGTAGTCACAGTCTTGGTGAAATTGCAGCTAAAAGTGCTTTAAAAGGTTTGTATAATTTAGGCAGAATCGGAGCATCAAAGCGGTCAAATCTGATTTTACAAAACAAAAGATTAAAGGAATGGCTAACAAATATCTAGATCAAGCTTTGATAGTATTACATCAGATTTATCAAAAAAACTAAATCCACTACACAGTGGTGGTGCTATTGACATACATAAAGCTATTGGGAAGCTTCCGAAACCTAAAGGAGGGTGGACATTACCTGGTCATAAATATACTGGCCCATATAATGATTTAAATAGTCAAGTGAAATATGACCCAACGACTGGTGAAATATTGGAAATATACGACCAACCAACTGGTAAAACTGATGCAATAGCAATGCAACACGATGTTGATTATTCAGTCTGCAAGGATGATAGGAAATGTAAAAATAAGGCAGACAGAAAAATGGTTAAAGCATTAGATGAAGTACCATAATGATAGACAGTGGGGGCATTGGTTGGCTAGAAACACGATTGATATAAAACAGAAATTAGGTCTTGGTGTTAAACAAAAAAGGAAGCCAAAAAACGGGAAGCGGTGTTGAGTAAAAATGATTGGACTCAACAATTAGCCGATGAGTTACATAAGCCAATCAAACGAAAATTTAAAACAAGAAGAGTTATTGTTAATGGAATAGATGATATTTGGAGCGCTGACCTTGTAGAAATGCAGAAGTTTTCAAAATGGAATAAAGGATATAGATATTTGTTAAACATCATTGATGTGTTTTCAAAATTTGCTTGGAGCATTCCCATTAAAAATAAAACCGGTAATACAATTACTGAATCATTTGATGATGTTATTAAAAAGTATAAAAGAAAACCGAAATATTTATGGGTAGATCAAGGATCTGAATTCTATAATAAAACTTTCAAAGACTGGCTAAAGAAAAATAATATTGAGATGTATTCTACTTTCAATGAAGGTAAAGCTGTTGTTATTGAGAGATTTAACAGAACATTAAAATCTAAAATGTGGAAACAATTTACAGCTCAAAATACAACACAATATTTAGACATGTTACCAAAACTATTAAATGAATACAACAGTACAAAGCATTCAAGCATCAAAATGAAACCGGCAGAAGTAAATAAAAAGAACGAGGGAAGTGTATATCTCACTTTATATGGTGATATGGAACCATCATCATCAAAAGTAAAATTCAAAGTTGGTGATAAGGTTAGAATTTCAAAGTATAAAAGAAAGGTATTTGATAAAGGATATACAAGTAATTGGACTGAAGAGGTATTCACAGTTGATAAAATCCAATACACAAACCCTATTACATATAAGTTAAGGTGTATATGACATGAAATTTTTTTGTTGTTGTTTTTGGTCCTTTGATATGTATAAAAAAATGTTCTGAAATTGAAATGCGTAAAAAAAATAAATTTCCCATAGTTTTGGGCGTCGAAAAACTCCAATTTTCCCAGTAAAAATGTCCCGGAGTCTGGGGACGAGTGTAGGACGAGAGCCAGGCTCGTGACGTCACATGACGTCACTTGATTTGCTTGCTGTGTTACTTCTGGTATAATTCTGCTGTTTTCTCGTCTACAAATGTCCACTGATCTCATCGGCAAAATGTCCAGTGATTCATAACTCAGCGATTTATCTGATTCTACAGACAGTATAGATACGAGCGAAGGTTCGGAAGAAGAATGGGAAGTTAACTCCATAACAAGACGAACCACTCGTTGAAGTTGTAGACCACGAACTAGCCGGTGATGGAGACTCCGAGGAAGGAAGACTGATGGCCTAACATCTACCTTTTTAGAAGAGAGATACGAAGAACTCTAAGCGTGGATGTTTGGTTAGTAAAGTTATTCAAACTGATGTCCATTCAGTTAAGTTACAGCGCGAAATGATGTCTATGCGAACGATGCAATGCGGATGGAACTTATCGCCGCCATGGTGGAGGGGATCAGAAATTATTTAAACGAGTATGTAAAGTCCGAATTTGTTGCCTTTATAAGTGTATGTCTAAAGCCCTGAATGAAGTCGATTGATGTAGAAAAAATCAATCCGATGATATGAACAACTTTAATTTTGACGGCTGCTGAAGTCAAAGCTGAAGTACACGTACCGGTACGTCGTAGCTTGTTTGATGAGGGGAATTGTTTACAGTTTGTAGATTCATATTTTGTTTACTATTGACTTGCTCGAAGTCGCTCATTTTTTCACTGCAACGATGGGCTTGCTAAGGAGCTCTAGGATACTTCGGTACGCGAGAACAGGGAGCGAGTGCGGAATTGGAGTAAATGCGAGTTGGACAGCCTGCACACTTGTACACTATATACAATATAACCCGTCTACAAATTGTCTGTTTCAGATTTATACGAGCTGTTGCATACAGATGGACCACACAATGGCTTTGTGGCTACACGGGGTGGGACAACACCAGGCCACTTCCTGCCTGTGTTTATCACAGCATAAGGACAAAATACCAGTCACACCAGTCAACTGGATATGCCACTTTGCAGGACAGAGAGCATTGAAAATACCTGTAGGTCTAACTGTGGTGTTAGACATTGCACTCATACAGGGCCCAATTCAATGGCTCTTTTAGGAGCCACCAAATAAATAAAAGTCATGACCAACAAAATAATATTAAGTGTGAATTATGAGTGTGAATGTAACCAATTTTCATCTTAGTCTAGCCTATTTGTTCAAAATAGTCTCCATTATACCAAGGGAAACCTCAACTTGATTGAATTAAGCTAATGAGGTGAATTTGGTTGCTATGAGGCAAATTTTTGAGGGGGTAGGGGGTGGCAAAACCACTAACATTCAATTGATCTTAATCAGAGAGCCCTTTTACTTATTTAATTTTTCTATTTTTTGTATTTACAGTATTTTAGTAGCAATGACTTGTAAGGCATTACAATTCCAATTTTGTTACCAATCCAAATTTAGGAAAGATTTGGGACCAAGCTTAAAAATATTTGTCATCTTTCTTCATTTATCAGATACCAATAGCCATTTCCGAGTTACCTTAAGCCTTTTTTTTTCAAAGCGCGGCCAAGTACAAGACAATCAGAATTCATATTCATATAAGTTTTATGAGAATGTGAAAGAAAACTGATATTCATAATCTTTGCACTTGGCCACACTCTGATGAAGATGTTAACCATATCAAAATACAAATTCTCCTCTCTTGTCCCCAAACATTTATTGCTGCAGTAATGAGGAGATGATATTCTAATAGACCAATTTTGATATATTAAAATTCAACTTCAAACAAAAGACATCACTACGAGGCTTAAGGGAATAAACCATATAAATCCCTACTATCGTTCCCTAAACCTCGCAGTGATGTCTTTTGTTTCAAGTTGAATTTTAATATACCAAAATTGGTCTATTCCCATGACCTCTCTGATTGATTAAGTATTGATATTACAAGGAGAAATTGATGCTTATCACCAATACAATGATGCCTCTTCAGTACCCTAGAAAAGGCACACCAAGGAGTCCTCACTCCTGAATTTCAAAGTATAAGTGGTGGTAAAGGTAGCACTTACATATCTGGGCATTGACCCATATTCTTTATCTGTCCTAAAGACCTATCCAGTCTGGGTTGCCCTAGAGTGAATTTACTAAGACCAAGAAACAGTATCTAGCAATTAATCAAAATTAGCCAAAATTATTATTAAAAACATAAACAAAAGAAAACAATGGAATTAGTGTCTAATAGTGCCTACTGGCTAAGAAACTATTTCACAGTTTTAAGAAAATCACTATTTCAGGCCATGTGATGTCACTCAAGACAACTGATTTTCTAAATTTCATCATGCATTTACATGTATGTGATTGAACAACTTTTAGATCATCAACATAAACAATCAGTCCCAGAAAAGGTAATGTAAAGGTAATTCTCAATATCAATTAAAAGAAAAAAGGCAGAACTAAGTTTATTTTAAAGTCTGGCACTGAGTCCTAACTCAGGGGCTAAGTCCGAACAGTGGTCTACAGTCATCAAAACTTCGGCCATGTTACTTCTTTATGACCACGCATTGGTTGTTTTGCATACTGAGCAAATGGGAGGTCTTCTTGAAGAGGTTTTACTTCTGGTCTGAGTATTGTTACTGCTACATGTGGGTTGAAGGAAGACTGTTCTGCTTCTGTAAAATAAAAAAGTGAATCATAACATACACAACAAGCTCTTTCCTAAAATTAATAATGTGACATGTGAACTCAGGACAGTACATGTAACAGCTTACATGTTAGATGCCCCAGCCCACTCACAGCGACCTTGTAGGTTAACAGAAGTGCATTCTACGGTTTGGCTACATGTAGTTGGATAACACATGCTCTTGTGGTTATCATGATAGATGGGGATGGATGCAAGTGAGAAAGTGTCTTCTATATAATTTCCAGTATAATGAAAAATAGTCTAACCCTACATGTATTTATGCACAGATTCTGTATTCAAGTATCTGGACATAATCCTCACTCATTTGGTCATTGTTATGTTGACTTAACACAGCTAGAAGGGCATGCCACTTTGCAAACAACCTCTTCTCTTAATTTAAATTTTGGATATGTAACTCGCATATATTGCTTTCCATCCTTTGATACCTGTGTATCTCCTTGTAGGTTTTCATTAAGTGCAAACTTGCCAAAATATGCCAAGAAAATTAATAATGATTATGGGCAAAAATCCCAAAAATGAATATACACTGTAGACCTGCTAACTTAACTTTGAAAGCATTTCAACATACCAAGCATAAAAAAGCACAATTATTTAGAGCCAATATTACATATATTCATCATAGCAATGTTGTCTCATTCAGTCAAAGTCTCTAACACTGATTCACCACGGTGACTGCAATTTGCTGAGAATGATGATGTTTGGGAAAAATAATAAATTTTTCTAAAGTAATAGTTATAAACAGTACAGTAATGACCAATCAATATGGGCTCCTTGCTCCACCTGTAATTTTGTAATCAATTTAATTCTATTCCAGGAAATATTGTTTCTTCAGCATTGTAATTAATAAAGGCATCAACCTCTGGGCCTAAAAATAAATCTCTACTTTGTACTTTTATAGCTTCCCATTTAGTTTGCAGCCTATGGGTAAGATTTTACTCTTGTGTTATCTCACCCTGGGAGTTCTGAACAATAACGTGTGATGATAAGCTGAGAAAGCTCCGCTGAACTTAGCTGAATACTGCACATCGAAATTCATACAAAATTATGTATCGAAGAACCAAAAATACCAAAAAACAAATCGTGTCATATTCACTTTAAAATCATTAGTTATAGACATAAATGTATATACAATCCAAATACAGTTTGACTTCACACATTCTCGCATGAAATTCTCACGTAAAGCTACGTATGAATAAGCTTAAGATTATTGTAAACAAATGAAAATCGCTTACTTGCTGTCGCTTTCTCCGTTCACTCAAAACTTTGTGAACCTTCGGGCAGGACGGTGTCTCTTGTAGGAATGGAGCCCGTGATTAGGTTTCGTTTCCTTTTATAGCCCAATGAAAATGCCAGGAGGTTTTCAAAACAACTACAGTGTAGGCTCAAAACCTGTTGATCGACTAGCCGAAATCGATGCGGTGCAGCCGGACGAATTTTAGCCATTTCGCCTTCACTGAAGGCCCTTGTTGGAAAGAGATGCATCTAAATACCTGGTGTATAGCTAGCATTTTTACAGCTTTCAATGTTTGGCGCTTCGTCGCACAATATCTCCCGCCTTTCTTCTTATCGCCCTTCTCTCTTGCTGCCATTTTGTGCTACGAGTCAAATCGTTCTACGTCACATGACGTCACACAAGCAAGTCACATGACATTTTGGCCGCGCGCTCGGGAGGACACTTTTGAAGTCAACATACGCGTGTTTTGAGGGCGAAAAAAAAGGTTTTTTAAATCCTTTTGACACATTTTAATTTCAGAACATTTTTTTTTACATATCAAAGAACCGAAAACAGCAAAAAACAAATTCGTGTCATATACACTTTAAAGGATCTTAATAATGAATCAATAGAAGGGTCATTTTATGAACCTGAATTACAATTAGCAAAACAGGATGTATTCAGAATTGGCAAAGTCATTAGGAAGGATTACAAGAAAAAACAAGCTTTGGTATCATGGTCTGGTTATCCAAAAGAATTTAATTCATGGATACCGTTAAAAGATGTCAAAAATATCTAACATATATGTATCATGAGTGGCATTGAGAAATATATCAAAAAAATAAATTTTCAAATTCAGGAATGTGAATTAAATAGATTTTTAATTATGAAAAATAGATGAAATAGACAATCTTCATGATAAAATATATGATAATGAGCGTAGATTGGATCTGTTACAATATAAAAAGAAATTATGGAAACTTTATCATAAAAAAATACATGAAATGGATGAAGATATAACATTGAAACAGTTATTGAATATTATCTGCAATGAGATAGAAAACAATAAATACGATGAGGAATGTAATGTGTTGAAACAAACAAAAGTTGATAATATAGCTGAATTGAAAACTGAAATGAATATCTGAATATAGTTTAAAAGATTCATAACTGGATCATTTGAATTCTCAACCATATTTAAACGCATATAAAGATAAAATAATATATAGTAATAATATAATGGAAAAAGAAGTAATAATAAAAAGAGGTAGGGGGCGACCGCCTATATACCAAACCCAAGAAGCCAAAAAAGAAGCTATTAAAAGATCCAAAACTCGTTATATGTTAAATAAAGAGTGGTATTGCCGTGCATGTAATAACAATATCAACTACTCACTTGCTGGAAAATTCTGTCATTTGAAAACTAATAAACATATGGATAATATTAATAGGCAGATCCGTGAATTCGTTCATTTAAACACACAATAAAAACTAAGAAATATATAGTTTAATGGATCCATTATTGGATCACTTAAATTCTTGATAAAGGTTAAACGCACTAAAAGGACTTAAAAAAATAATCATAATATATAGTAATGGTGAAACAATCAAGGGGAAGACCTAAAAAATATATGACCGATGAAGAAAAACGTATTATGGGACGTCTTTATTGTAAGAAGTTTAATGACAACCCAGATAATAAATATCATTGCATTGAATGTAATAAATATTTTCATCCTGCAAGTAAATATAAACACAATAAAACTATGGTGCATAAATCGAATGCACAAAAATACAACAACGAATAACGCAAGGCGATCATAAAAAGATAATCATATATGACAAATCATATATAACTATCTCAAATTATTTCCAAAATGATGCCAAAAATAAACGCACTCTAAAAGGTACTTAAAGAAATATTATATAATTATATATATATAGATAATGGAAACATCAGACTTAACAAAATTGAGTAAGTCTCAACTAATCCAAATGATATTAAAACTACAGAATGCTAAACCAGCTCCTAAAATTACAATAGTGGATAACAAAAAACAACGTAGGAGACCAATTCCTACACCAAGAAAAAGTGTTAAAAGATGGTGAATGAGTATGAAGACCATATTATTTTACCGCCGATTGAGTTCAGAGACGACTATAAACCAGTTCCAGCACCTAGAACTAAAAAGTCAGTTGCAGAAAAACCAGTTCCTACTCCAAGAACTAAAATAGAGCAAACAGACAAAGCTCTAAAAGGTTATACTAAATCCTACGAAATAAGTATTAAAAATAACAAAGACCCGCTGGTGCAACTGCAAAACACAAGAAAGGCTATTGAATATCATATTATAAGTACACTAAAATCCATGAAAGGACTGAAATTTGTTGAAACACTCAAGGTAATATTTACCAAAATATCAAATGGAGAAACAGTGTATAAAACTGCCTATTTCAACAGTCTAGTTCAAACAATCATAAACAACCTAGAGATCGCTGAATCACTACAAGTGTCAAAGCAAAACATATTAAACAAGATTGCAGTTTGGATTTCAGAGGGATCTGGTTGGACTGTTCAATCAGTGGAAAATCATTATCTTAATGTTGTAAAATATCAACCAATGAGAGGCTCTTCATATATTAAACTACCCCAAGAACTCAGAAACAGTGCGAAAGGATTGATCAACATAAAAAATGAGGATAATGAATGCTTTAGGTGGTGTCACATCAGACATCTAAATCCTCAAGACAAAGACCACACAAGAAAAAAAAAACAACAACAAATTCAATTATTCGGGGATTGAATTCCCAGTCACCATCAAACAGTACAACAAGATTGAAAAACAAAATAAGATCAACATCAATGTTTTCGGTTATGAAGACAAACAACCATACCCAATTTATGTATCAAAAGAAAAATGAAGACCGCATGAATCTTCTTCTGATAACAGAAAATGAAAACAAGCACTATGTCTTGATTAAAGATTTCAACAAGTTAATGTACAATCAGACCAAACACAAAGAAAGAAAACATTTCTGCATGTATTGTCTTCAATGCTTCAGCTCTGAAAGAGTATTAACTAATCATAAAGAAAACTGCATGCAAGTGAATGGCGTACAAGCAATAAAAATGCCTGACAAAGATAATAATATACTAAAATTCAACAATGTCCATAAACAACTACCAGTACCATTTGTTATTTATGCAGATTTTGAGGCTATTACTGAGAAAATACATGGTTGTCAACCCGATAATGATAAATCATACACAGAGGCTTATCAGAAGCATACAGACTGTAGTTATGGTTATAAGGTAGTTTGTTGCTAATGATAAATACACTAAACCAGAGCAAATATATAGGGGAAAAAGCCGTTTACAAATTTATGGAAGCTATGCTGGGGGAAGTTAAATATTGTAAGAAGGTAATGAAAAAAGAATTCAATAAACCATTAAGAATGACAAAAGATGATGAAGAAGAATTTCAAAAAGCTAAAGAATGCCATATATGTGATATAAAATATACTGACAAAGACATTCGAGTTAGAGATCATTGTCATATAACTGGTAAATACAGAGGCTCTGCTCACCAAGAATGTAATCTGAAACTAAGAGTAAATCCAGCAGAGATAAAAATTCCTGTTATATTCCATAATCTAAGAGGTTATGACAGCCATTTTATAATGCAAGAAATTGGTGAAATAGTCAAGAAGTATACATACAAAAATAAGAAAGGAGAAGAGAAACAGATGAATATAAATGCTATACCAAACAACATGGAAAAGTATATGGCTTTCATGCTTGGTAATCATCTTACCTTCATTGATAGTTTCCAGTTTATGAGCTCTAGTTTAGAAAAAGGTAAGCAATCTACCAAAAGAATCATTAAAATATACCTCTCAACAATTCAAAGGTGAAAAGCTTAATTTAATGTCACAAAAAGGAGTCTATCCATACGACTTCATGGACAGTTTTGATAAATTCAATAAAAAACTACCACTAAAAGAAGAATTTTACAGCATATTAAATGATTATATATCAGATGAAGACTATAAGCATGCTCAAACTGTTTGGGAAACATTCATGCTTAAAAATATGGGTGAGTACCATGATTTATATCTTAAATCTGACATCCTTCTGTTAGCTGATGTGTTTGAAAACTTTAGAAAGACCTGTCTGCAATACTACAAATTAGACCCATGCCATTATTTTACATCTCCAGGCTTATCTTGGGATGCTATGCTAAAAATGACTAATATTAAATTAGAACTAATGACTGATATTGACATGTTTCAATTCATTGAAAAGGGGATGAGAGGTGGTATTTCTTATATAGCTAATAGATATGGAAAAGCAAATAAAATACATGAAATCATACAATGAGAAGGCGCCCTCAAAGTATATTATGTATCTTGATGCTAACAATCTCTATGGTTGGGCTATGTCACAATACCTACCAACCGGCGGTTTCAAATGGATGACAGAAAATCAGATTAATAAGTTAGACTTAGCTAAATATAAAGAAGATAGCAATAAAGGTTTAATACTAGAAGTTGACTTGGAATATCCTGAAGAATTGCACAACCTTCATAATGACTACCCATTAGGACCAGAGAAGGTTAAAGTGACTAGCAATATGTTGTCTGGGTATTGCCAAAAAATAGCTACCAAATATAATATATCAACAGGCCTTGTACAAAAACTGATTCCAACTTTAAGAAACAAAGAAAAGTATGTTCTTCATTACAGAAATCTACAATTATACACTGATCTCGGTTTGAAAATAACGAAAGTTTATAGAGTACTGGAGTTCAATCAGTCCGCATGGTTGAAGCAATATATTGATTTCAACACTCAGAAAAGAACTAATGCCAAAAATGCTTTTGAGAAAGATTTCTTCAAACTTATGAATAACAGTATTTGGAAAAACAATGGAAAATATCAGAAAGAGAATAGATGTTAGATTAGTAACTGATGAGAAGAAACTATTAAAAATGACTGCTAAACCTACATATGTAAGTAGTAAAATCTTCAATGAAAACCTTGTAGCCGTTCATAAGATCAAAGAAACACTAACCCTTAACAGGCCGGCATATGTGGGTATGTGTATCCTAGATCTTAGTAAGACATTAATGTATGATTTTCATTATAACTACATCAAAAAGAAGTATAATAAGGCTAGACTTCTATTTACTGATACAGATAGTTTAACTTATGAAATCAAAGCCGAAGATGTCTACTCAGACTTCTGGAATGATAAACATTTGTTTGATAACAGCGACTACCCTGAAAGCTCATTATATTTCGATAAAACCAATAAAAAAGTAATTGGTAAATTCAAAGATGAGGCTGCAGGAATTCCTATTTGCGAATTTGTTGGCCTACGATCAAAAATGTATAGCTATATAAAAGACAACCAATCAGGAGGTAAGACTGCTAAAGGGATTAAAAAGAATATTATCAAAAATATATCAAACATGAAAACTATAAAAATACGCTATTTGAAAAAAAACAGATGCATCATAGAATGAAAACAATCAGAAGTCAAAAACATCAATTAGGAAGTTATGAAATCAATAAAGTATCACTCAGTTGTTTTGATGACAAAAGATATCTACAAGAAGACGGAATCAACAGTTATGCATATGGCCATTATGCGATCATTAATTAAATCCAAAAATATATCCCAGAAGTTAGAAACCATTATCTATATTCCAGAAATACGAGCGCAATTTAATAGACACCAATATATGAAAACCAATATATATTCCCGAAATACGAGCGCAATTTCATAGACACCAAAATACGAGCGCAAATCCGACATAAACCATTATATGGATGCCATTATATGGCTGTAGTATCGGGGTTGGGTTTGGTAACAGCGCATTTTGCAAAAATGCGCCGGTACCCCCAACCCCTATACTACTTATATGGCCTATACTACTTATATGGCTTCTCCCTTTTAGTCTCGAATTATCTCGCCGCATCAGATACGAGGGTCATTGTCAATTTTATCTTTCCGTACGCTTTATTCTCGGAGTCGCACATCAGATGTAACTTTTCGATGGGTTCATTATTAATGTATTTTTCTCATGTTCATAAGTATATTTTACCTTATTTAATCAAATTTGTAACTTTTATTTTGTGTTTTGGTTTTCACCGATTGACTTACGTACCATAATAAGATGTTATAGGAAAATTATTCCGCTGCGTGGTTCTGTTTTCATTGAGCAAACATGTATAACATCAAATAGCAAAGAAAGTCAACTGCACGTTTTCCATTGAAATATTCCCAATTATGACATACACGGAGCGTTGCCTCTCATACCAAATGTGAATGCGAATTCATAAGCAAGCAAAATGCATATTTGCAATCCCACCAACTCTTCTACTAATTTAACTATCTCGACGCTAATTCAATTCATCCGTCAGCTGTTTACAGCTTTATCTTAAAGGCCTCGAATTACGACTACGAGATGAAGAATAAACAGTCAATAGTTTCTACCATGTCGCAGTGAATCTCCGATTGTGGAGCATTAGTTGCAATCTCCCATAAGCTTAAAGTCGCTATCTCAAATGATGACGTCACTTCATTGTCATTTTTATCTTTGAATACGCGAAGCAATGTCTTTGACCTCCAACTCACTATGGAAACTAAAACCGATCTGTGGATCGGCTTCAGATGGATTTTCAAGACTTCGATAAACGCTACAGGACGATATCTTTCTAAAGGTGAAGCAGTTCGAGAAACCGCCGACCTTCCAACCAGTTCATCTAAACTCTGTCTCGAAACACTTTAAACACAAATTTTTAGCCGCTGGCTGCAAACCACTTTAAACCACTTGAAATACACCTTTTCTTTCGGAAGCAAATTCCCAAAAGTGAGTCTATAAGTCGAGCATCACAGCCCGACTCAATTTGACTTTCCACGACGGCTACTTCATAACTGAAGGGATCGATTAAAGATAAAATTTCTTAACTTCTCAGCTTCATTTTCTTTTAGTCTAATATTTTAAAATTCGTCAACATTTCGTCGGGGCGCTTTAAGCATCGCCCTCTCCGTTCACGCATCTTACTTGCCTTTGAGCATAGGGCTTTGTTTGTTTGTTCGTGTGGATGCACCGGGGTGCCTCTGAATTGGGTTTTTTTGAGTTTGGGATGCTTTAGATTTGGGTGTGCTCTGAGTTTAGGGCGCTTTTGAGTATTGGAGTGTTATGGCTTTTAGTGCTGTCAGATGTCAGGGGCGCGGGTATATTA